>CM042873.1:2202133-2308615 GCA_023658055.1 Thaleichthys pacificus
AAGAGGCTGCTCTACAAGCCTTGCGTCGCTCTAGAGATTTTGCGTCGCTCTACAGCCTCGTGTCGCTCCGCAGCCTTGCGCTGGGAAGCCTGGAAGCAGGAGGGAGGGGGGAAAGGAGGAGGCAAAGAGGGGAGAGGGAACGGGGGGGGGGGGAGGAGGGCAGGGCAACAGCCAACAGTAATTATGTCGGCGCTTGTGTGAGATTGAGTCTGGCAGGCCGACAGGCTTTCCACATGAGCTGAGAGGAGCGCTCGGCAGGCCGTAGCTCCTCCAGTCCTCGCACCACTCCCTGTCTTTCTTTGTTATAAACCCTCGCAATAACAACCCATGAATCTCTGGCACAGGAAAAACCTGCTTCGAGACCCATTGTTTTGAAAAATATATAATTTTTTTGTTGTTGTTTTTTTTGTTCCATGTTGGATCAACCATAAACCATTAGTACTACCAACCCTGTTCTTCCTTCATGTAACTTAAAATACTACCAAATCTGTTCTGACTTGAAATCGGTTGTATTGGTTACAGGTTAGGCTTGAACTACATGTCCCTCCTTAATCCAAACTGAACATGTCAAGCGCTGCATTGTGTGGGACTACATTTTTTAGGGATTAACAGGTGTGTGTGGTGGGGGGTGGTTTGGGGGACTCACCTGAAGTGCCCTTTGCTCCCGGCTCAGTTTGCTGGAATCGGCATACAGCTCCGTCGTGACACACTTGAAGCGGTCGCCTACATATCCCGAGGAATTGGCGATGCGTTTAGCCAGGCTCGACCGCCGGCTCTTTGAGGAACCGTGGCCCTCGTCATCATCTGCCAGGGAGTCTGTGTCATCCTGGCACTGTGAATACTTCAGGTCCTCGTAGTGGTTCAACTGATCCTCGCCGATCAACTCGGCCTTTAAACCTGGCTTGGCTAAGGTTTGGTTCTGACCAGTGCAGTCCCCGTTTCTGTTGTAATCAGACGGACGGTGCTCAAAAGAATAGTCCCTGTGAGAACGATTCTCCAAGTCCCTAAACGGTTGGTCCCCGGGATTACCGTCCCCGGACGAATTAACTCCAAACTGTACGATCCTCGTGGTTCTCACAAGAACGGTCCCCGAGAACGCGGTTTTCGAAGGCGCGGCCTCCGACATTACGGTTCCCGGATGCGCGATCCTCAAGACCGCGGTTCTCGCACGGCTGGACCCTCGCAACTCTGCTCTCGTCGGTCGGATCCCCGTAGGCGCGTTCTCCGGAAGAACGGTTCCAGGGCCCGCGGTCTTTAGTGGGGCGTTCCCCTGAGGTGCGAGCACAGCGCAGGGTTTGTTCCTCCGGTAGGTCTGGCAGGGGGCTTCCCTCCGCGGGGCTTGGGCTGTCCTCACAATGATAAGGGGACATGGGGGCCTCTGGGCGGGAGGGGTGTGGGTGGAAGCCCTTGTGGGGGTCTAGAGGCCTGGGCAGGCAGCGCTGCTCAAGCTGCTTTTCTGGATCCCCCAGTCTGGGCTCGGCCACCTGGCTCGTCCGAAGCGGCTCTGGCTCTCTCCTGTCGCTGGCGGAATAGCTGCTCTCGCATCCAACCAGCTTTCCAGCATCCCTTCTCCTCACACTGGGCGAGCTGTGCTTGCTCATGGATGAGTCGCTGTCCATATCAGATTGGAGCAGGTCAATGCAGACTATTTCTTCCTTCCCCCCGGTGAAAGGCTTGCTCGGCAGCTTTGAATCTTGGCCTGTGGCCAAGTTAATCTCTTTCTCATTCTTGCGTGGGGATTCGGTATCTGAGGCCATTTGGTTTCTGTAAGGTGAACCGTCGTGGCTCCAAGGCTTCTCCTGGGGCCTGGATCTCAGGTCCAGTCGCTCCTTCGTGTCCATGCCCAGGTGAGAGGACATGAGCGGGTGGACCATCTCCTTGGAGTCGTGATAGGTCAGGTAGTCTCCGTGGTTGGGGGGGATCCCGTACGGCAGGCCATGTTTGGGGGTCAGACGAGGGGGGTAGAGGCTGCTGTTGCCCAGTAGAACCGGGTGGGGATATACAGGTCCTTTGCCTTGCATCGTCATGTGTGGCAGCGACATGCTCTCTGGGACCGAGTAGGGGAGGTTAGCGTAGGCTAAGCGGTTAGCGTATGCTATACTGGGTGGCAGGTAGGATTCGCTGTACATGTGGCTCGAGGGACGGCTGTTCTCCAGGTGGGGCTGGTGCGGCTGCTGGGGCTTAAAGGCCATCTCTTGTGGCTCAGGTTTGACGGGAGTCTTGGGGTGTTTCCCAGAGTGGCTGCCAAGCGAGGTGGAGAGGGCGGCTTTGTCTGATTGGCTGGGGGACACGCGAGGCCACTCCCCGTTGGGTTTGGGAGAGGGAGACACAGAGGAAGGTCGACCCCCAGGCGCTACCACGGCGACAGCTTGGCCGGGGGCTACGGCCCCGTTTCCCTCCCCTATCCTGGGACAAGAGGAGCTTCTCTGCTGCTGCTGCGAAACACTCTCCAGGTTCTTGTTCTTTATGGTGGACGAGGATTTGTTGTGGTTTGGGTCGGCGTTAGGGCCAGAGGCTGGACTGGGGACCACCCAGGAGGAGTGAGCCGTGCTGATGATCTCGGGGCGCTCTGATGTTTTGGAGGACGCCCCTGCCATGGCCAAGGACGGGGAGAGGGTCTCTTTGACAAGCTCTCGGTTGGGAGCTAAGCCGTATCGGGCTGCAGGTAGATAGCCCAGCTTAGCCAAGGCCTCGAGTTTGGAGGTGTACCCGTTGGGGTGCCCTGCTTCCAATTCCAGGATTTTGGCCGCAGACAGATCCAGAGGCTTGTCTGCTGGGTCTTTGGCAGGAGCCTGTTGGGAGGTCGGCCTCTCGGACGAGGTCTTTAACGGGGACTTGTTCGGCTTCCTCTCTCCATTCTTGTGGTCCAAACTGCCCTCTTTGGCTTTGTGGGCGTGTCCGGCAGAGCGAGCCGGAGAGCGGTGCTCGCTGGCCATGCTGCCGGCGTAACACGGATGGGGAGCTGAGGACGAGGACGAGGTCGGACTTCTGAACAGAGACTTCTGAAAGTCCAAAGTGCTGTCTATGAGAGGAGGGGGGGCCGCGGACCCGGAGGTCTGGAGGGGCCTGGGGATGCTGCGTGATGATTGGGTCATAAGTGCTGGGCTGGAGTCTACTGGGTGGCTACTGCTGTTAGCTCCACTACTACTAGTAGTACTAGTATTACTACCACCATTACTACTGCTGACAATACTGCTACTGTTACTACTGTGACTGTAGCTGCTGCCAGAGCCCTTACTAGAGGATGTCCTGTTAAGTTTACTATTGTTACTACTACTGCTACTGTGTTGCCTTTCACTGTGAGCCTGAGCTTGAGCTTGGGCCTGGGCTTGGGCCTGGGCTTGGGCCTGGGCTTGGGCCTGGGCTTGGGCCTGGGCCTGGGCCTGGGCCTGAGCATGTTGTTGTTGTTGCTGCTGCTGCTGCTGCTGAACTTGGGCCTGAACTTGGGCTTGAACTTGGGCCTGAACTTGGGCCTGAACTTGGGCCTGAACTTGGGCTTGGTGATGTTGTTGGGCTTGGACTTGTTGCAGCTGCTGCCCGAAGGCAGAGGACTCGTGGTGGATCCTGGACCCCAGGCTTTGCATGCTCTTGTCCTGGTGGTGCACCAGTGGCGAGTGGGAGGTAGGAGGGTAGGAGGGCAGGTAGAGGAGCCTTTCTGCCCCTGCAGCACTGCCTCCTGCCCCTGAGCAGAGAGACTGGTAGGCCAGGTGCTGGGGGAGATAATGTGAGGGCTGGGACAGGAAGGATGCCTTGTACATGTTCAGAGCGGCATATTTGCTCGAGTCCAGGAAAGGGTACATTCCGGCGTCGGGGTACGGGCTCACCCAGGGCAGCCGCAGAAAGCCATTGGACCCAGCCAGACCCAGCTCAATGGGCTTTTCCACCTGACCGACTCTCGGGTCCAGCCCCAGGCTCTCTCCTCCAGGGCCAGGGACAACCATGGGCTTCTGCAGTCCAGGAGGAGGGTTTTTATACAGTCCCATGTAGCCATTACCAGTCTTTCTACCGTCTAAGGACACATCAGGTTTGTAGAGAAGGTCATAGCCGAGAGGCATTGATGCACCTTCCCTGGCTTTCTCGGTGGAGAGGGTGCGGATTCCGGGGTAAACCATTCCACCTTGGACACGAATGCTCTCCCTCATCAGGCTAGCGCGATCCATGCCTAAGGCAGCTAGCGGGTTCATTCTGCAGGCAGTGCTCGCATCCACCTACAGCAGGGTAACACACAACAGCATGCAGAGACATGTGAACCAATGACAATAACACTACTGGGATTGTAATGCAGCAGCAACTCATTATGTAACTGAATTCATTAACAAGACAAGAGTCTCAAAACAAAAACAAAAAAGCCTTTCTGGCATTCATGAATTAGTAGTCATTTATAACGGCACAGAGCAAAGTGTATGAATACAACTCTATGCAATACTCTCACGTTAAAATGTGCCACGATAGTTGTACACGTCCAAGACCTATGACCAATATATTAAGATGCAATTTATATTAACAGAATAAGGAATAACATATCAAACAAGAAGACCTCATTAAAGGAAGATATGCACCACCAAATCGTGTTTCCACACTAAAATTACAGCACTTAGGGCTCTGCCTGAGCAGCCTGTTGACAAGGAGGCCTGACGTCAAGGTCGTTGAAATGAACATACGTGTCTGACACACAAGCCCTGCACTTTTCAAAAGAAGTCATCTGCTGCTGATTTTCAACAGGGTGGTGTGAGGTGGGGAGGGGTGAAAGAAAGGTCACAACGACTCTGAGACGCACACACACACACACACACACGCACACGCAGACACACACACACACAGACACACACAAAGACACACACAGACACACACACGCACACACACAGACACGCACGCACACACACGCACACGCACACACACACACACACAGACACACACAGACACACACACACACAGACACACACACACACACGCACACACACGCGCACACACGCACACACACACGCAGACACGCAGACACACACGCACACACACAGACACACACGCACGCACACACACACACGCACACACACACGCGCACGCACACAGACACACACAAAGACACCACCAGTCAGCTTCCTGGATGACAAACATTTGACCAACCCAAAAAGGACCCACATTGACGCCAGGAAATTGATTGAGTTTCTTATCATGCAGCTATTGAAACTGGGGCAAGGCTATGTACAGATGATACTAAGAGCCCTCAAAAGTAACCCTGCTTGAACATTTAACCAAATCACTGGTAGATGATTAATTCCAGTTAGCCTTTCTGACTATAGCAGGGAGATTAGCTTACCATGCTTTGAGTGCTTCTGGTTCCCAGACGGTTAGTTCAAAGTGTCTCTCACCATTCCTTACACTGCCATACCTGCGGAGAGTAAAACAGTACAGTAATAAATATCTATTTTCACACTCGAGGACGCAAAATCAACTGAAAATGCTTAAAAGATTGCTGCCTTTCCCATGTGGCTCAAGATACATCATTTCACCCCTATATCAAAAATAATTGTCAATTTGTACGTGAGTGTTTATATAAATCTTTTTTGGGGGGAACTAGTTCATTTTGGAGACGTAATGTGTCCCCATGACCAGGTAATAGCATACTTCAAAGTTTACATTTACATTTAGTCATTTAGCAGACGCTCTTATCCAGAGCGACTTACAGTAAGTACAGGGACATTCCCCCCGAGGCAAGTAGGGTGAAGTGCCTTGCCCAAGGACACAACATCATTTGGCACGGCCGGGGAATCGAACTGGCGACCTTCAGATTACTAGCCCGACTCCCTCACCGCTCAGCCACCTGACTCCCTGCCATCAGTTTACGTTGTACCACAAGAGTCTGTCAGTTGACTTTACAAAAGGGTCTGAAAGAACGCAACGGTATCACCTAAGAACTATTACAATCCCTCAGGCTTAGCCCAGGCACCATTATTCTCCCTCTCATATATAGCAGGATAACACACAGCTCTGTCTGGAAGCATAGTTGAGGATCTGTGTGTAGTGTCTTGTTATCGCGGACCCTGAGAGCCGATAAGGAATGTCTCTTCGGCAGAACTCATAATCCCGAGGCCGGAATGGTTGTCATCTGTCACAGGGAAATTTTTCATCCCTGACACAGCGCTCCGAGGAAGATTCAATCTTCTCGCCACGGGCTTTCTGGCCCCTCGCGCACACAGCCATGAAATAAGAACAGGGCCCTTTTGATGTTCGGCATCACCCCCGCACGCACGCGCACATCTTCTGTGTTATTGATGAGTTTATGGACCCAGGATTTCAATAAAGCTGGCCTGCCTGGCCGCCCTTATCTATGGACATGGCTCCGGGTTGCTGCAATTGAGAACCGGGAGATGAAGGGGGGGGGGGGGGGGAGGGGGTGTGTGGGAGTGCCCATTTTCATCAATCAAACCACCCTCTGTCCCCACCAGCCCAATCTACCCTCCATCCATTTCCTCCTTCCTTTCACAGGAGAGACGCTTTCGTCATTTGCATAGCAACATTGTGACCATGTGGTAACATTGCCAAGCGACCGGAACAAAAGGATGGAACATCTACCACCAACGTCAACAGGATGTGTACTGTATTGCCTATATGCAAATATCCACCTGTGAATCTCTACATATTTAAAGAAAATTGTATTGTTTGGCTTTTATTTTGAAGCAGGTCACCCCAAATAAAAAAAATAAGGGAAGGTTTAGGCCTAAAGTCAGTGGGATTCATTGTTTGAGAATCCTGTTCAACCGAAGATATTTGAAAATGTTCATTAGAACACTGTTTATATCTAAAATCTGACACTTGGCCGTTATGCCTTTCTGGCATTGTGATGTAAACTCAACAGTGTTGACTATGCCTGGATAAATCCCGGGGCCAAATCCGTCACCTTGCCCTTCTGGAAATCCCGTTCTCTTTGACCTTTACCCCTTCCGCCCCCGCTCAGGGAGGTGGTCTGGACCAGAAAATAGAGAACAACAATTCAGTCACGTTCTCCTCGTTCCTCCTCCACAGCTTTGCTGACCCCTTGCTTTCGATCAACCGCAGAGAGAGGGAGGGGGGGGGGGGGGGGAGGGGAGGGGAGGGAGGGATTATCCTGCTCCGCAGCCCAGCGTTAACAAACGGCTCGATCCTACACAGCCTATTTGAAAACACTCAGAGAAAGCAACAAGTATATTCCTTACATAAACATGGCTCACACCGCTAATGATGGCCAGACCTGTCTTGTGTAAAATCATGGGTTGTGGCCATGAGTTGGCTATAAAGTATAGGATACCGAGAAAAAACTGCCTTTCCGTTTAAAAGTACAGCATTCAACGAATTAACCAAATTTGTCATTTCACTAACAAATTAAAAATTTGATCTCAGTGCAACAATTTTAGACTTTGTCTACATTTGGACAATCTCACTATAGATAACACAAATACAAACTATTTTGACAGTCGTCCAAATGCACACATTTACAAATAGGCCTGCTTGTCACCACTGTAGCCGTGGTTATATTTTGCAGGCTGGCCTACACCAGCAATGTAGAAAAGTACACCAGCACTGAAGCGGTGACACATTCACACTTTGCTTTACAAATTGTATTTGTATAAGCTAGCCCTAGTTTTTACAAGTTATATAACAAGGGGCATCACATACACCCATAGAACTGCACATAACCTGAGGAAGATTCATTCAGAGGGACCCCCCTCCTCCAGAGACAGTCGGTGACACAGACTTGCAGCCCACATGCTGAATACAACTATTATTTAATCAACAAGGCTGTAGCAATGTCTATATGCATGATCAGAAGATAGCATCCCATTCATGTTTTTAGAATAGGTGGATTAGCCTAATTAATTAATCAAGAAGAGAACGCGAATTTCAAGGTCTGTTGTCCAAATGGGATAGACCCAGGCCAAATGAGATTAGCCTATAAAACGTGATCCTACCCTATAATCTATAGGCCTCATACACGCCTCATTCAATCCACTTTGAAACAAACCCATCAATTAGAGGCTGACACAAAACTAAAACGCCACAAAGGTTATAAACCTCAACAAATACTCCAGATGTCTAAGTTCCATTAATGCTTCCGTTAAAACGGAACTTCGCGGTATGTTCGGGTTCAGAGAGTCTCGTGGCTGATGGTAAAGATGTAGGCAAGACAATGTGTGGGGCGCCGGGGAACCGTCCTTGAGAGAAACCATCGAACCGTGCGCACACACGGAGCTGCGGCACAAAAGCTCCGTGAAGCGAAGCGAGGGGCTCTCCTGTTTCGGGACGGATGTCCCGAGGGAGGATTGGTCGTGGAGAGGTTTCAATCACACCGTGACTCTCTCTAGTGCGAGTACTCTGAATACGATCCCTACCGCTTTCAGAGACGCCTGCTACGGGTCCACTTCGCATCAGGTCTTTTTTACAGATTTTACCATATAGGCAACGTTTATTGCCAATTCTAACTTGGCACACGTAAAACGGCTGTAGGTAAAGGACGTTTATCCTACGCATATTTTGCCATTATAAGCTGATGCATCTTACACTCTCTGGGACTCCGCTTTCACCATTTTAACAAGAGAAGAAACCAGTGAAAAATGTAGGCTATTCCTAGACACTAATAGACTATCCGTCAGTTTAGAATCCGAAATATAGCCTAGATAAATAAATATTTTAGGTAATGGCCTAAAATCACAAATAATGTGACAAATAATTCGTTTCCATAGGCCATTACAAATGCTATAGGCCTACCTTAAAACTTGAATTAATCCCCAGATCTTCAAGTCACCACAGAACCAATGAACATAAATTTGCCAACAAATAAAATGCATGTTTGCCTTAACACGACCCGCTGCCCCGCTGTTACAAACCAAGACTCAACTGGGCGGGCATGGTGATGTTAATCATGATTATGTTAAACGTTAAGAACCTAATTGGGGCTTTTCTTTATTGTTAACTTTCCGAGTTGGATAAGAGATTCAACAAACTGTATTATACTGTAGGCATATCGTTTGCATGATATCGTAACTGGGATTGTTGGCTATGGTGGGAAAAATATACGGTCCAAATGCCAACTTCTATACGACCGAAGTCAACTTCGGATAGTCATAGCTTGTACATTAAACATTTCCTTGACCTCCTTATTTCCATTTCAAATGTTTTCATCTGTTTAACCAAATACCCAAATTAAAAGAAAAGGAAAAGAGGTGACTCGATCGTCTGCGCAAGCATGCCTCGTTCGAGCGCTGTAAGTCTGAATGTCCGTAGCTGTCCCGGTGTCACGAGACAACAGACCCCGTGCGTGCGAGCCAGGCTGTTTGACCCAGGTCCATCCAAACCGCGGGTAGCCTATAATTGGGGCATTTTGATGAAAGATCTATTGCATTATATAGCCAACGTATAATCAGCACACCATATGACAGCAATGGAAATGAGGCTAGGTATAACGCATAGCTTATATCGTGTTTAGACATCGACACGTTCCTCATTGCGCAGACCTTAAAATAATGTGAATAAAACGAACAAAAGGTTTCTCCCTATTAGATTTTAAGTAGCCTATAGATGGTCCATTGCGGGTGGTGAAATTTAAAATGTTCAGACCATAAGACGAGCCTATATGCGCAATGAAAACGCAGACGACCTACAAGCGTTTATCTGCAAAGTCGTTTCTCAAGGTGTGGGTGGCGTCAAAACAGTAGGTTTATGATAATTATGCGTAAAGGCTTTTTGTTTATGACAATACATTAGAATAATCCGTAGGCTACAATTCAGACACTAGGACAATTTACCTTTGTGAAGCCGTTGCCCAACTGACAAAAAAAACGTTCGCTGGAAAGTCCCGTGACAACATTGAACATCTCTCGTGATAAAAACGATTGAGCCCGTTAGTTCTAGGCAAGTTCAGGGATGTGCATTAGATTAAATGTAAATTGTTTAACCCAAGTCATTGTCTTATTTCCTATGTCTAACTCTATCAACACATTAGACTAGACATGAGGTGCCTTTTACACCTATTAAAACCACACGAAAGATTCGCTTAATCATTCCAAGGGATTTCCAATACAAGTTGCTCGTTAATCTGAAGCTATTGCAGTTCTATGAACAATAAGAATCATGTTGGCATTGTAGCACAGAAAACGGTGCAGGTAATAAAAACAGTGACATTTACGGCCATGAAATATTTACCTTAGAGCAATCCGCCAAAGATTCCCAAATTCGTATAACCTTCCCTAGAATGTGAAGAGTCCTGTTCCAACTTTTTGTCAGAGAAATACCTTAGGCGTTTGTGAGCAAGGGAAAGTACGTCCGCCGTTTCCTCACCAAACCGCGGTAAATATTTAGTCCTCGTTGAACTTAGGACTCAAAGCCATGTTGAAGTCGTAAAGGCTGTATCCAATGGGTAGAACCACGGGATTGCCTTTGTGTAGTCTAGACTAAGCTAGCTACAATATTCCAAACAGCCATATCAGTCTCTGTCGTTGATTTCTTTTTTAAGAATATGTCCACGAGAAGGCTACGACTGAAAACTCGTAACTTGGTCAAGCACAGGTGTCGATGGTCTCAAAAACTAATTCAGTCTGGTTTTGCCTTTCAGCGCCATGTTGTCGGGCTCACCATACAGCGCACACACTCCGATACACTCCCTCAAATTATGACGTTTTACACGGCACTTTATTTACGTCCTTTCAAAATATAAGTTGATTATTCCCATGGTTCTCAATTCGTTTCCTTTCTTCTCGGCTGTGGGGAAACGTTTTCTATTCCGTGAGTTCTTCTTTCGTCCTATACGTAACATTCAGTTTTCCATTCGGCTGAAGTCATTCACAACTGCCGCGCCTCCGGGACGAGCAGCGGGGAATGGAGGTGCGTGCGCTGTGCTTGCAGACCGAGACTCTACCCAGAAGGCCAATCGGGAAACCGCAATTACCATAAACCTCCGAGCACGCTCCGCTCCGCTCCGCGGTGAAAACAAAGGACAGAGATGGATAGTAGGTCCGCGGAGAAAGGGAGAGAGAGAAATAGTTTTCCTTTGTTTTTTTATATAAACGGTTTGTTTAGGCTCTCATGTCAATAGGCTTTCAATATATCAAACTAAATACGCAAAAAAATGCTAAGCTATTGCCATTGTTGGATATAAATCAATCACTATAGCCAACTAGGCTATGTAAGGCACTGAATCGAATAAGTATGAATACAATTCGACAAGCAGGCGATACTAAAATGTCAAGGCCATATTAACAACTGTGTAGGACCGACTTGCAGGTAGGTCAGTCAGTCGAAATATGATGATGTAATCAATGTCAGCGAACCAATTAGGTAGTCCACAGTATAGGCCCTAGCCTACTCCATAGGCCTATGGACAGTGGCACATTTTTGGATCTGCTCTCAAAGCACACGATCTGGAATAAAACAATGACTTGGCGGTTAAAAGGCAGATTTAAGTCAAGGAGTAAGACCTATTTACGTCCCAAAACCGTGAATCGTGTTGGTATAACAGCCCATTGTTAGTGTAGGCTACCCCCCTGCACACATACACATCCATTTTCAATTAGGCCTACCGAGTAATTAGACAGATTAACATAATATTATATAAGGTCGTCAATTGACCTACATGGTATCGTTATATGCAATGACCCTCTGATGACTTGCAGTCATTTAGGTGCCCAAGTATTTTAAACGGTTTCAGAGTAATTAAGAGCAGAATCTGGTTTACACCTGAATTCTCATGAAGACATTGAAATGCAAAGTGTTTGTGTCAGCTTGGAAGAGTGACATTATCATTGTTACAAATTCAAAATAACCGGGTCAAATAGGCTCGGCTACAGCCATTCAAATATATGTACATGCATCTGAAGAACTACAGTGCAAAACGTTTGGGTCCCTTACCAAATAGAAATGCTAATACGCTTTACACTAGTTAAACTATCAAAATGCAACAGGGAGCACAGCAGCCCCGACCTGTGCCTAATCGTGCAAACCCGGGCCAACGGACCTTTAAACACAATAACCGCCCTATCCCCTGTGCGATGACCCGGACAGGCCGCATCCAATGCTAGCAGCCTCGCATCATAAAGGATGATTCAGGAAAGGGGTGAATGAACACACACAGAAAGGGCATTAAACCGGATCGATATGGGGGAGGGGAAACGGTCGATAGACTGACAACCATCACATTAATGTCTAAAAACTATTTTCCATCGTATCATAAAAACTTGATCAATAAGAACGAGAGAGTGCAAGAGGAGGGGGTACGTTATTCACGTTATTAGTAAATGTTCATTAGGACAATTGGACAAATTACTTTTAGAATTTCTGAGTGGAACAGATTGTTTGGACCGATAAAAAGCTATAGAACATGATCATAACCCGTAGACCTCGCTGCTCTTAGATTTCTGTCCATTTTTGTCCATACCTGCAGAAGCCGGATCTACTTCGTCTCATATTCAAGAGAATCATTCCACCTGTCAATATCTACAGCGAGCGACGCGTGCGGCCTACAGTTCTCCAGGTCTAATCTCTGTAATGACTAGAGCTACACCAAGTGGACAATAGGTTTATTACAACTTCGTGCGACATTCGAATGGAAATACTTTTCTTTTTGGACACAATATGACAAATAGATGATAATCTTACCATTGGTTAAAATATCTACAGCTCAACATCCATGCTTTCAGCAGCGTAGGCTACAATGCTTTTTTACAGAGTAAAATGGAGAATGAAAGTTAAATGGGAAGGGAAAATGAGACAGTTACGGCAACATTTCGAGTCTTTTCCTGAGAACTGAGAATGGCTAGACAGACTCGTGCATGGTCAAAAGGTCAGGAAGAATGAGCTGGCAGAATTCGCTTGAACTGAGCATGTAGTACAATGTGTTGCGAAAAATAGGGACATTTTGAGATTCAACCTTTTAATTCAGTCATCCGTGTAGTTCACAGTGCTTCTAAAACCAGTATACACACACACATAACAGCGAAAAGACAGAAACCACACACAAGCCTTGATGGACAAGGACAAAAGTAATGTTGACTTTAAATATAGGCTACAGCAACGCTTTACGATACACCCTTTTTGGACACTTGTTCAACATCATGTTTCATATCCGTTTCCTCACGTCAGATAATGAACATACAAAAAATACTACATGACTAAAGATAAATTGTGGAGTTTTAAAACTGGTAATTCAAAAATAATTTGAAAAGTAATTCGTTGGAATTAAAATTATTTTCTGAACTTGTTTATACAAATACGTCTGGGTGGTTGGACATGTGAAAGGTCACAAGATGGCGAAGGAATGGTTGGTGGAAAGGGTGGTGACAGGAAATGGTTAAGAAATCCTTGGCAGCCACAGTCTCAAGACAAAAATAGAATGTGATTAAAGACAGGGCTGGACACATAGCAGCCTAGCAAATTAAGTTCTCATTCTGGAAATCTATCATATAGCCAAAGTAAATGAACAACAGTATCATCAAGATTTTTCATACCCTGAATAAGTTACAGAAATTCATGTTTATTTTTATTTGATCTCATAAGGGAAGTTAGGTGGTGAGTCTCGAGGTACGCCTTTCTGCAGATGAGCAATGTATGACTTGAAAGTTTGTTTCTAGGTTGTTATTTAGGGTGTCAAGATGTTCTTGGGCTGTTTTAAAGTTGATTTACTGAAATCACTTCTATATGACAATGGAATAGATGTGGAATACAAATCAAAAATCAAATAAAACTAAAACGTTTAGACGATAATGCCCAACCTTGTCTTGGTTGAGAATTACACTCGGAAATAAATAGTTAGATTAGTTTCTAGTTAGATCTGACTCCCTGGTCAGGGTTAGGATTAGGCAGACTTGATGAACCTATGTAGATGGAAGATCAGCCAGTGTATAAGTGTCATCTGGCATTGCATAGGGCTGCGTTCGTGAGATGCTAGGAAATTGTACTTTAGAATAAATAGAACAGGTCAGTTGTGTCCTTGCAGTCGGTGACAGCTGTATCGCCTCGTACTGAAAAACAAGACGCACCATGACAATGTCACTATGGTTTAGAAAGACAGGACTGGGTGTAATGATCTGATGAGTGACACACTGACCTGTGGCTCATGGTCAGGTGGAGGTGGACCAGGAGGTGGAGGTGGACCAGGAGGTGGAGGAGGACCAGGAGGTGGAGGTGGACCAGCACCCTGGGTGGAGGCTCTCCTACGCAGGACGGAAATCCAACAACTACCCACAACCACTTGAGGAGAAGGAACACATACTCTGCCTTGTACAATGATCATGATCATATTCTGCCCCCAGCAAGTATATGTATAAGCGTAATTGAATAACAAATGTAAGGGTAGAAAAACAGAAATATACAAAATACCATTGAAAATCCAACTTAACTTACAGAGTAATAGTAAAATTCCGTTTATGACAGCAGTAAATATAAGCAGATTCAGAATTGAGTACTTTCCAAAATTAATCTCTGAAGGTGCATTCCTGTTCTTCGGTTCAGATAGATCATCTGGAAAATAAAAAGTATGCTTAACATTGAACTACCAAATACAATGCACATATTAGTAGCTACACCCACTCTCACATTAACCTTTATTTGTGTCAGTTACCTCTTTTAATCCACTAACAATGCTAAATATACTAAGCCCAAGTGTGTAACTATATGTAATTCTACAACCATCTGACATACTAGTGTCCCCACATATTGCTACATTACTTATTTCATGAATATCCCCAAAACAATCAAAAGTTACTTACCTGTGGTCCCAGAATGTCTCAAACTAACAAGCCTGGTGGCGTTGTCGAACTTCATTCTGAAACCTTCTTTCTTACCACAGTAATAAACCACACAGTCCTCCACTGTAACGTTCTGTATCAACAATCCTTCATCTGGTAGTAAAAAGTATTTCTTCTTGAAACCGTTATTGACGTAAAATGTAACTTTGTCATGCAGAAAGTGTAGTAAGAACGTAGGAGACTGAGACTCATGTTGTTTATACCAGACAACACTTTCGTTAATTTGAAGAGAACAGGGGATTGTTACATTTCCCCCCAAGTCCACCTCCATCTCTGTCCACCCATTCGCTCCAGCAAACAGAATCATCAGACCTAGAAAGAGGTGAATCCACAACAGGCGCTTCATTCTGATCATAGAAACTCACCCCCGGTTCACCCAGCGCACTCCTGTCTTGTAAACCAGAAACGCATTCGCCCAAAAACATTAGACGTCTGTTCATAGACACATTTCCTATATATATGACTTCCTCTTTGAGAAACACTTTACCCAATGAGGGTTAACCTAGGTCTGCTGGTTAACCTAGGTCTGCTGGTTAACCCTTGTGCTGCCTTCGGGTCACATGACCCAAAGGTTCATAACGAACCATCGTTGTGTTTACCCAATTTTACCCAATACAAAAACAAATAAAAATAATTTTCTTTTAACCTTTGCAATGTGGGGGGTCTGAGACAGCCCAACGGTTAAAAGAAAATGCTTCACTTTGTTTTTGTATGCGGTATATTTGTCGCAATACGACGGTGGGTCACAATGACTGATGGGTCAGAATGACCCGAAGATAACACAAGGGTTTTAACCTAGGTCTGCTGGTTAACCTAGGTCTGCTGGTTAACCTAGGTCTGCTGGTGGCACATGAGATCATGAAAGATCCGGAAACCCACCCACAGGTCAGGAAACATCCACACCATGTTAAGGTAGTGGAGTCGGTGGCTCAGCGGTTAGGGAGTCGGGCTAGTAATCTGAAGGTTACCGGTTCGATTCCCGGCTCTGCCAAATGACGTTGTGTCCTTGGGCAAGGCACTTCACCCTACTTGCCTCGGGGGGAATGTCCCTGTACTTACTGTAAGTCGCTCTGGATAAGAGCGTCTGCTAAATGACTAAATGTTAACACTCAATGTAGACGACCCTTTAGAATGGAACGAGTCACAGTATAATACTTATTTTCAACACCCAACTTGTACCGATACCTATTTTGTTCTCGGTGTTTAATATCTTAAGGAAATGTCAGATTTTACCATTTCTGATGCACGTTATAAAATACTCAATGATCTATCATGTGACTGAAGGTGTGTAATTTGATGCATCACAATGGTTACAACAAAGTGAAACAAGATCATCAGTAAAGGAATTCCCCACAGGATGTCTGTGGGGAATCAGGAGTCAGATGGCTAAGCGGTTAGGGAATCTGGCTAGTAATCTGAAGTTTGCCAATTGGATTCCCGGCCGTGCCAAATGACGTTGTGTCCTTGGGCAAGGCACTTCACCCTACTTGCCTCAGGGGGAATGTCCCTGTACTTACTGTAAGTCGCTCTGGGTAAGAGCGTCTGCTAAATGACTAAATGTAAATGTCTTTGTGGATGTAAGAGGCTGTACAATACATTTCTACTGCATCAGACACAGAAAACAGGCAATCACCAAGACACGACTTCAATTTGAGATGAATTAAGATTTCATTGTACTTCTTTTGAAGTTACATGAGTAAGAAAAATGCAGTACATGTACATTTTAACGTGCTATGCTTTCAACACTTCCTGATACTGGATCCTAAGAAATGAGAGAGAGGACAGGATTATGATAGGCTGGTCTTAAAGTGCTTTTCTGAATTTGTAAATATGTGTAGGTGTTTGGACATGTGAAAGGTAAAAAAAATGGCAGTTGAGTGGATTTTGATGACAGGATATGGTTAACAAGTCCTAGCCACAGATGCAACAGCAGCCTGTGTGTGAGTGCAATCTGGCATTTCATTGGACCACTGGTGTAGGTTGCTTTTCAAATGTGGGTGGGACAGCTTTTCTTTCGTCAAATAACTGAGGATGTGGCCGTTAAATAGAATTTCTTAAGAAAAATTGTAGGGAGTCAGGTGGCTGAGCGGTGAGGGAGTCGGGCTGGTAATCCGAAGGTTGCCAGTTCAATTCCCGGTCATGCCAACTGACGTTGTGTCCTTGGGCAAGGCACTTCACCCTACTTGCCTCAGGGGGAATGTCCCTGTACTTACTGTAAGTCGCTCTGGATAAGAGCGTCTGCTAAATGACTAAATGTAAATGTAGAGGGGGAAGGATTAACCGTTTAAAAAAAAGGACATGTTCCACCCACTTATAATGAAACATGCCACGAGAAAGACATTGTATGTGTGCTGGTTGAGAATTGCACTCTGGAATAAGTAGTTATATAGGCTGCTGTGTCCTTGCAGTCGGTGACAGCTGTATCGCCTCGTACTGAAAACAAGACGCACCATGACAATGTCACTATGGTTTAGAAAGACAGGATTAGGACACAAGAAACACAAGCATGTCAATGTGTCCGTCAAGTCAGCATGTAAGAAGCAAAACTGATCATCTTCAATATTCCTGTTTATTTAACTGGATAGTTGATGGTTCAGCAACTATTCTTCTTGGAGTCCATTTAATCAACCATAAAATCACACATTTATGTTGGAAGAAAAATGCAATTACCGGTAAGTAAAAATAACAAAGAATCAAATGACAGCACACAATGTACACCACTGTGTTCTTGATTATTCAAGTTTCTGAAAGAACATTAGCAACTACCGCTACTGCAGTGGAAACTGTGGATCTGGAGGAATGCCGTTTCATTTGTATTATATACTGTAGCATGTTCATGATTGAAAACAACAAATAAAACATTATATTCATAGCAAACAGGATGTTTATGTGGTTGGTCTCGTGTCTCGTGTCTTATGTCTTAGTGGGTGAGAGAGACACTATACATTTCTACTGAATCAGACACAGAAAACAGGCAATGACCAAGACACTATATAATTTTTTTTTTTTTTAAAGGTTTAATTTGACTTCTGTTCTAGTTACATCAGTAAGAAATGCAATGCAATATATGTACATTTTAACAAGATATGCTTTCAATACAAACCTTTCTTGATACTTAAATTATATGTAAGATAGGACACAGTTATCAAACTTTGTGTAAGTGCAAACCGCTAATAGCAAACTCAGAAAACTAGTCATAGCAAAAAAAGCATTTCATGGTATAAATTAAGCACACAGTTGCACACTGACTATATTCTGAGTTCTAACTCAGACTTAACAGAATTGGGCCAGGCAGCAATGATACGCATAGTATTGTAACCCCCTAGGCAGGGATCATCTCTACTCTCTGTCGCCCCCTGTTGACAGGCATGAACCTCTTTCAATGCAGACCAAGAAGTGTTGACACTACAGAGGGTCTGTACGTGCTCTTTGACTGGTACTGGTAATAGAAAGGTGCTTTTTATCAGTGTACTGTACGGATTTCCCAGATTCGTTAAGAAGCTCTTAACGCTAAGAGCTTCTTAGGAACGTTCTAAGAGCGTTGTAGAGCGTTCTTAGAACGCTCCTAAGAAGCTCTTAGCGTTAAGAGCTTCTTAACGAATCTGGGAAACCCTGCCATTGTCTGAAGTAGACAGAGAAATGAGGAACAACAACCTGCTTCGTCACCTTCAGCATGACAGCCTCTGACTAAACCAAACCTTTGGGTGAACTTTCGTTTTCCATTAACTATATTAGCTGGTCTGGCATTAAAGTTAATTATTTAACTTGAAATTAGTCTTAAAAAACATTTAAATATGCTTGAAAATAAATAACTTCCTGTTTTTGAAGATGTCAAATGACTCCATGCTGTGTTTATTAAACTGTAAATATATATTTAAAAAATCTATGTTATGAGTGACAAAGAAGATATTCTCTAAGGTTTTAGTGCTCCCACTTTAGTGCTTTAGGTCAAGCAACAGCAAGCAGTTTCTCCAAGCTGATTGGCTATCAGAGAATGCTGATAATTCAAATAGTCATTTGTAAATCAACAAATGACATTGTCTACACTCTGCAGTGTTGAATGTAGATAAATAGTAACTCAACATAAATAAATAAATACAAAGGCCATACACTCAACTCTGGATTTTTTGGCACCCCTGGCAAAGATGAATATTTATTTATTTCACTTTTTTGTAATTTAGCTCGTCACGTCCTGTCATAGACCTATATCCAAGTATTTCATGGAGTTAATGATGTCATGTACCCTTACAAGGTTACCAGGAGAAGAACATCCACACAACATAACCCCCACCATACTTAATTCATAAATAATAATAAATATTAATTATGAAATTTTTTCCCCCCCTCAAATTAAATAATCTTCAATTGAAGGTTGGATTATTATAATTTGTTCTCAATGTGACATTAAGCTAAATTACAGAGGTCACATCTGTACAAGGGGTTCCAATCATTCTGGAGTTGACTGTACACACAACAGAAGGAAATGCTCAGGAGGTTGTGAAACTAACACAGCACGACTCATACTCAAAGAAACCACAAACACTTATTCAGGTCTACACCTAAACACATCTGATGTAATGTTTGCAACCTTACAGGCTTTCTCTCTTCGGTAACTGAATGTACACATTGTAACCTAGAATCTTCCAGTCTGAACTTCTTTTGAACGTTTATCAGAAACACAACAACACTAACTATTAGTCTTTGCTACCCTGACTTGATTGAAGCATAGCTGACAGCAAATATAGACGCCAATATAAGTGACACAGGCCTCTACCAACTTTCACCATCTAGATTTGAGAATATGTGCCCATTCATCTTTAGTTTCAGCCAAATCCAATTGAAAATCTGTACTGTGACAACCAAATTGCCTGCCATTGATTCTATCCAGGAAACTGAAGACCTTAAAACAGGGCATTTTGAACACATAAAAATGTTTAAGTAAGCCAGATTTCTTGCATTTGGATTAGGTGAGTATTTTCACTGTGGTGTCTGCTAGACTGTCTACCACAGGGCCCAAGCCATTTCCTGAAGTGCTACTGAAAAAGTTCCAGTCCTCATTCTGGAACACAAGCTTTTTGTTACCTGTCGTAGGGTAGATGAGTCGTGACACATTGTTTAATTTGGTAAAAGCATTTGGAGGAGGGGGAGGAGGAGGAGGAGGCCGAGATACTGTCCCCTCACACTGCTGCTACCTTGGAGATTGTCTTCCTCCTTTAGGCTTGGCTTATCCGCTAAATAAAAAACATGAGACAACTTTGAGTCGCGCCCCGTATCCCCCAGGACATTTTATATTTTTTTAAGTGAAAACCAAACAAACACAACACAGTACAACAGTCAAAATGGTCAAAGGGCATTTTTTGTTTGCCCAAGCCAATGCATCTTACATTTACATTTAGTCATTTAGCAGACGCTCTTATCCAGAGCGACTTACAGTAAGTACAGGGACATAACCCCCCGAAGCAAGTAGGGTGAAGTGCCTTGCCCAAGGACACAACGTCATTTGGCACAGCCGGGGAATCGAACTGGCGACCTTCAGATTACTAGCCCGACTCCCTCACCGCTCAGCCACCTGACTCCCTGAATCTTAAACTGATCCCTGATAGCAGTATGTGCAGGTTTCAATGTCCCGAAGCAGACTCAGGCTTTAACACCGCTACGACGTACCTCTGGCTCTGACAGTGAGATCCACTTGACGAAGAATGTTTACTTCTGGAATGAAACAGGTGTATCTCCCACTATCTGTGACTTTCAGATCCTTCAGCAGTAGAGAGAAGTTCCCTTTGCCATACTCCTGTGGAGTACCTACAGTAACTCTGTTACTGTAGAGAGAGAACTGGCTGGACACGTCCGCTTCCCCGTTGAGAACGTCGTATACGTTTCTGTCATTCTTGTCTCGCCAGAATATGTTAAATTCTTGAACAACCACGTCGTTGTAGATACACGGTAGGAGAGCCGCTCCTTGCGTGAATCCTTCAACTTTTTCCTGAGAAGAAACTGCAGCGCAGATACTAATTAGTTAAATAAATCCAAAATGGCTCATGTGCATGTGGTTTCTTGTTTTATGTACAAACCAACAGGCACAACCTGTCACATGGGCTGCATTGTATATTAAAATGTTAATGTGTTACCTGTATTCACCACCATAAACATTATATAAACCCTTGTGTATCTGTGAAATAAAGATAGTTTAGTATATTACAGACAATCACACAAGCACATTGTTTACCAGTGTTGTTACCCATGACACATTTCCCACAGGTGAAATACCTTGGTACATTTACGTAATCTCTCAAGAGAACCTGCCTACTCAGCACATATTTCGAGGTCATTGAACTGAAGTAAACAATTAAAGACGTGTTGCAACACAGTCAATCGGTAGTCAATTGCAGTTCCCCATTTGAAAGAATGTAGTTTGTTATTGGTTGCTGCTGTTGTTTTGTATAGGGAAGTTGAGTAAACTGTAGTAACTGTAGTTTAACAGTAACTGTAGTTTAGATCTAATTTAATCAAATTGGTCTACGTTCCTTGATAAGGCATGTGGGGTGTGATATAGAATGAGGTCAGGCAGGTCGTAGCTAGGCTACAAATTGACAGGCCAACACATATCTAAGCAGTCTAAACTTATATTGCTATCTCTAGTACTGTGGTGAACTAGTTAGCTAGCCAAGTTAAGCTAACGACGTAAACTAGCAATAGACAAACACGCCATCTACTTATCACAAGCACTGACCTGGCAAGCAAGATATACATTTATGAAAATATATTTAGCTAGCAAATTTACATCTAGTCTACGCAAGCGAATACTAATAATCGAATAGGTAGGCCAAATCGGAAGAACATGATGAGGCCAAATTGTAGCTATTAGTTTGATATGGAGAAAGCTAGCTAGCTCTAACGTTATTTGTTTCAAGGCCTGCTACAGTATCTCTATCCTAGATTCTCCGCCGGGTAGTAATAGTACTACCGTAGTAGGTTAGCAGCAAACTAACTGTATAAATCATTCACACCCACCTCCTATCCATTTCTGCTTTACTTATTAATATTAGGCTAAAACCTAACTTAGAAAGTGAGTTTGCTGGCGAGTTACTAATTTAACTAAAATGGCGGAACGTAAAAGATCTTCTGGGGCCCACCTATCGCGAGACAAGCAACCGTATAGCTTCAGACCCCAACTCAGTGATTACCTCATGTAAGTTAGGACTTCCAGAAGTTTTTATTAGGGTTCATCGGATCCAGGGAACCTATTGTTATTGGTGGTATTAATATTATGTTTGTGCAATGGGAGTCAATGGCAGCCCCTAGAGTCTAGGGCCTAGACCAATAATGTTAATAGTTGAGAAAGTTGACATGTTGAAACTGCAGCTCATTAATTAACTACCATACCAAACATGGCCCACGTGAGACAATAGGTGGCGCTACAGTCCACGCCCCAATATGTCCATGTTCAAAGAAATTCCATTTGCAGCCCATAAGTTCCAAAATTCTGAAACTCATTATACAATCTAAAGCCAACTTTAGATTGGCTTCTAATGGACAAGTGCTTCCGTCTTAATATAATTCTTCAGGGGGGAATATGGAAATGTTTAGCTATCCTTTTTCAGAAATGATCTTCTCGGCTACAGTAACTAACTTGAATGTTACTGTATTAGTTTTGACAGACTTCGCTCGCTTGCTATCAGGTAACGCTAGGCCTAAACTGATGGGGTAACGAACTCCTCTGTCTACCGTTAAACTATTTATAAAAAAGAGACACAAAACGAGTAGAAAAGTTTAATTTAATTGAGTTATCATTTTGCCTCATACCACAATGCCTTGTAAATTTCGCTTGGCCCTGCTGATTGCTGATGACAACATCAGTCTCTTCGCTTGGAAAGTGTAGAGCCATATATATTTTTAACCCTTGTGCTGCCTTCGGGTCACATGACCCAAAGGTTCATAACGAACCATCGTTGTGTTTACCCAATTTTTTGTCCAACGTTTAAAAGAAAATGCTTCACTTTGTTTTTGTATGCGGTAAAGTTGTCGCAAAGTTGTCGCAATAGGACAATAGGAAGATAACACAAGGGTTAAGGAACAGTGTGAAATACCCCAAAAACCCAGTCAATCACACCTTTAAATATGGCCCTGGCAACTTGACTTTTCTCCCGAGGGGGGGAGGAAGGGATGGGAACGCTCTGTAAGCTAGCTGCTACAGCTCACCGATACTTGTGAGCAAACTGTCAACGAATTGGGGGAAAAATAGCGACCATAAATGTAATGAACTCAGTCACAGATTTTCCATATTTCTATGGAAGCAACCATATTTCTAAAAACGTTTACAGGCAGTACAAGATCAACAAGGAGAAGTAGTAGTAATGTAGGAAGGGCGTGACCTGCCATACACCCCAGAACAGTAGGTGGTGGTATTTGCATCTTAAACTTGGATGCGATCTGACACCCAACCAGAAGAAGAACAAAAGGTATCGTACACAGGAAGTGTAAAATATTGTTGCTTCAAGGCAGTTAAGCTTTCGTTAAGGAATATTGCGAGAATGATACGCATTTAATTTGTTTCAACAGCAAAATAATTAAGAAGTCTCAATGCATCCTGTATGTGGCCATTCTGCTTTGCTAGCCTAGGTGTCTTGGGTACGCATGCATGACAACAAAGTAAGTTTAGCTATCTTTGTATGTAGCTAGCTCGCTAGTAGAAAGCTAATAACAGCAAATGATCAGCTTGAAAGTCGAAAAGCTCTAAACCAGTTTATGCCTAAATTAATTATATCTCTGGGCCCTTATAGTGTTGTCAACCATATATGTAATGTAGAGCAAACTAGATATCTGCATTCTGACAACATTTTGCTTCCTATTTGCTAGGATTGGACAACATTTCCCAGGGCTCTCAAGTTGTATCAAAAGTTTGGCGTAAGATTAGCATACCTGTCAACGATTGGGTACAAAATGCTGGGGGTTGGGGAGGGGGTGTTTCTGATTGGCTGGTAGGTGGCATTTAACTGTAACGAACTCGCCAGAAAACTTCACTCCATATGCCTCTGCCTCGTCCATTAATTGCATATAGTTGGACATATCCCTTGATTTTCAGCGTAAGAAATACAAGGTGTTGCGTGAGAAATGGTTGAAATGTGTGAGTCAAGGCGAATGCATGAGACTTTAGAGCCCGGATTTCCATTGCTTTGCATACAGCCGTAATCATATTGAATATAGGGATTGTAACAGTTGATAAGCTAACGTAGAGATCTCCTTTCCAGATGGCAGCGCCTTTCAAAATCCCGAAGAAAAAGCAGTCTGAAGGGGATAATATGCAGATGCTCTCGCCCTTGTCACGAATCCAGGATGCCAACAGCCATTTCAAGGTATCCAAGTTGCCTGTCGGTCAGGATAGGTCAGATGAACTGCAATGTCCTACATTATGATTCCTTTATGAAAATGTGCATACTTTTTTTTTCTTTTTCTGTGAATTCTGCCACTTTGGGGCAGATTCTGCGCACACTTGTTACGCCTTGCCCTTTCCCTATACAGTGTATAATGCGAAGTGTATAAAGCTGACCATGTCTGTTTCACTTGAGTAGACATCAAACTGGAGCAGTTGCAATGGAGTACAACATGACAAGTCTCACCCTGTAAACGGGCACAGCTCCAGGCCAGATAACAGAAGGTATGTAGAATCTACACAGTGTGCGAGTATATTCTGACTGCAAAGATGTAGCTCCTCAGAATTACCAAAAAAAGATGGAGCCTTGCAACAGTTTTGAGTCTGAGTTGTCTGAAAGACAGACTTCAGGAGACCAGAAAGTATGAATTTTCTAGCTAATCGACTCTGCCTCTGTTTTGCAGCACGCCTAACAAACCTACATTCAGGGAAGTCGTCAGAGCACGACTGGAGTTACGACATCCAATGAGATCCAACTCCAGTCAGCCAACAGCCTATCAGAAGTCAGGGCAGACGAGACAGGATCCAGGAAGTCACAGGGGAGATGCCCCAGAGCACAGCAAATTGAAAATACAGCAACTACAGAAAACGTTACGTAAATCTCCCCCTTGTCAGCCTGTTGTCAGTGATGCACCTTACACTGGGGACAGGTCCTCCAGAACATCGCCTGGTTTCACCAACACGTAGGTTCTGATGTCAGGTTGGACACCAGCATCCTCTACATGTTAATTCTTCCCTCTCATGTTGACAGTCACAATCAAATTTGATTGGAAGCCATGTCCATTGAAAAGCCCATAGGGTAGAAGTTTAGTTTTCTCCTTTCTAAGAAGTATACAGTAGAATGGCTTTTAATGTGATGAGCATTTAACGGTTTACAAATTAACGGTTTGATCTCTAAATCTCCCACCAGGTGGCGCCCTAAGAGAGCATCAGACAGGTTGTGTCGCGATGAGAACCAGGAAACTGGCTGTGTGTCACCACAGAGGAAGACTCATCGAACTGGGCTGAATGGTGAGGCACCCAGCAAGCATCGAGTTTGGCAACTGACGTGTCTTTGTGACGTAGAAAATTCGACTGTCACTTTAACAAACTAACACTTACCCATAAGTTCGACTTTGCTTCTCAGATCATTCATACTCTTGAACTAAATCGATGACTTAAAAATGTCACAAATGCCTTTTTTCCCAGTCTTAATAAGTAATGAGTTTACGTGACCTATAAAAGGTATTTGTATAGCCTTTTGTGCTGCATCCTACATGGCTTTGCATAGATTGGCAAGCTGTAAAATATCCTCACTCATATATATTTGAGAGATAAACAAATGCTTGACTTTATGGACTTGTTAAAGGAATACACTCTTCCACATCCTCTCTCGTTAAGTGTTTCTGCTCTTGATCGTTCCCACAACTTTGAATATGAAAACACGACAGAATTTTAAGGTTTAATTGTAATTTGTCACAACTCATTACCTGATAAAAAATAACACACTCTCCCAAATGGAGTTTCCTCAGGTTTCTGATACTTTGCATGACTAAACCCCCCTTAGATTCATCGACGTCGCTGCAGCCTAGCCATGTGGAAACGGACTCTGAGGACTCTGGTCCAGAACTGCCAGCAGAGACGACCTGTTCCTCCAGGACCAGTACCCTGCCTGGGGCTACATCCCTGGGCGAGGCGGCCTGGAGGAAACAGAACTTGAGAACAAACGGTACCTTGTCTCCAAGCACTGAGGTGAATTACTCATGGAACTGGCAACAAGCACATCTTATGCTTTATATTGTGAAGTGAATTACATTTACATTTAGTCATTTAGCAGACGCTCTTATCCAGAGCGACTTACAGTAAGTACAGGGACATTCCCCCGAGGCAAGTAGAGTGAAGTGCCTTGCCCAAGGACACAACTTCATTTGGCACAGCCGGTAATCGAACCAGCAACCTTCTGATTACTAGCCCGAATCCCTAACCGCTCAGCCACCTAACTCCCTAATTACTCAAGAACAAAAGTGGACGTTCGCTTTCAGATGTTTGCATTCTTTGTTTTTCAGGAGGATAAAACGACTTGCAAACCCACAACTCCTGACTTGGGGCGGAATGGTAACAGGACCCATACCCGGTTTGGAACGCTGACCTCCGGAACCTTCCGTACCCCCGCCTCGACCTCTCCTCGCTCAGGACGGAGCTCGGACGAGGACGCGGTCTCCCCCGCCCGGCTCACCTCTCCGTGTGACAGAGGCGCTGCCAGAACCCCCCTCTTCCGTGAAGGATCCTCAGCCACCAAGAGATCGTCACCCCAGAAGACTCCCCCCTGCAAGCCTGGAGACTGGCGGGCCAGGAGGGAGAGGGCCCAGGGGGCTGAACCAAAGCACCTCTCCCTCCATCTAAGACTCAAGGGACCCAAGCATACGTCGACAGAGCCAAGTTAGTTGAACCTTATTATACAGTACACTATAGTGTGTGTGTGTGGTCATATTACGTAATCCCCTTGCTGACTGATGCCAAGCAGGATCTGGATGGTGCCCATTGTCTTGAGGGCGCAATGCCCAGAGGAAAATCCCTCTCAATGGACGGCCTTGGACATGAGCCACCTTGGAATGGCATTAACATTACAATACCCTCTTGTTACAACCTGGCTCAAGGTGATAGCAGTCCAATGGGAAAATACATGATGGGTTGTTGGTCAATCAAACTATTTTTAATACTCACAACCAATGATATGACGAGGTCGGTATATCAGTAGTCAATCAAATGTATTTGTATAGCCCTTTTTACACGCAAGCATGTCACAGAGGGCTTCACATACGCCCCTAGAACTGCCCCTCAACCAACCTAAACCCTCAAGGAAGACAAGGAAAAACTCCCAGAAAAACTCTCAGCAGGAAAAAAAAATGGAAGAAACCTTGGGAGGAGCAATTCAGAGAGGGGATCCCCTCCTCCAGAGACGGTTGGTGAGAGAGAGGAGCAGAACACAGGCTTAACATAGTCATACAGTGTCAATGGGTTTTAGTAGTGTTAGTGAGAGACAATCCTCCCTGCTCCTCCCACCTAACCCCGAACTCCAATCATAACCCTGTTCACCCCGAATGACACGATGAGCTTATTCGCGTCTGTCGCGTCTTTCACTTGAGTTGAACATTTTCGACTCAAGCGAAAAATTAGCATGACGCTATGTCGTGAAAGTTTATCAATGTGGAGATGTCACTGACGTTTTAGAAGAAATTGAGGGCAAGAGTAGCTGTCTGTGGGCGTCCTCTGCTATACGACACTACTTCGTATTTGTTTATAGTCGTCATTTCGGACATGATTGACAACAGAAAAAAACGGTTGGATTCTAGCGATTCGTGCAAATAAATACAAACGAATGCAAAGTGGAAATTTGTTTCATTCGCGCGAATAATAGTGAACACAGCATACGACCCAACCCAGAACGAGACCCAGCCGACAGCCGGAGGGAGCGGAACTTTATTTTTAAAGAAATGAAGGCAGCCCCTCATCCAGCCCATCCATTACAGGAACAGCTACAACCCTATTGCTTATTCTGATCATAAATCAGGGAGAAAGGATAGTTTCTGGGCAATCCCCTCTCACTTTGTCAACCTCTCCTTAATGCGCTCCAAAGAGCTGTTCAGCTCCAAGTGGAAAGGGCTTGTCAGTCCTGGTAGGCACGAGGATCTGATGCCTGGTTCAGACAGGCCAGACAGAGACGGGTGTCACACACAACAAGCTTGTTCCTTATACACCCCGGGCTAATTCTCAGAGCCAAGTTTGTCTGGAGCGTGGAGCGGAATGACTTGAGGGAGAGGGAGGAAGGGGAAGAGACGAGGAGACACACAGGAGAAGGAGAGAGGGCCACGTCAGATTAGCGTGGAAAGATAAAGCTCCAGAAAGCCTATTAGGTCTGTGTCTGTCTGCAGCCCAGCTAACTCCACTCCCTCCCACTCTTCAGCATCGCTACCAGGAAGTTAGTCTTTGTTTCTCCCCCTCAGTCCTCCTCCGCCCTTACCAGGAAGTCACCCCCCCCCACACACACACACACACAACCCCCCAGTCGCTGACAAGCCTGGTCCCTGACATCCAGGCCCTATCCTACATGGCAGCAGGTATCCTGTATGGAGTCGAGGAGGTTGTTTTTCCTGTCTGCGCCAGTCTCAAGCATGTCATCGCAGTCTCAGTACATCCTAACAGCACAGCGTCAGATCACGTACCTTCTGCCTCGCAGACTGGACGGCGTATTCCCCTTTCCCCTTGACTCTTCGTCCGCAAACATTATGAATTCTGAGAGCCAGCTGAACTTATCTTGCATATTTGTAGCCAACGTCTACGTAGCTTGTATGACTTACCTTTACATAGTCAAAACCAGCCTAACGGAACCAAGCTCATGTACTCGTTAAAATACCCACAATACTAAAAACCGATACCTCATGTGACGTAACTGACAGAAATGGGAAATTTGTGCTTTAAGTTTGTGATAAGCACATACAAATGATACTTTTTTCATTTGAGTAATAATAAATAAGCTATCCTACATTCATTAGTCTCACTGTGATGTTCTTGTAAAACTTTCACATCACCCCCCCCCCCCATACTCGTCCTTCAAAAAAATTGTATCGGTGCATCCCTAGTCATAATGTATCTAATCTTTGCTACCTTCGACTATCGCCAGTTGTTCTCTCCAGTGACGAGGAGGCAGAGATGTGCGACCGACCGCTCCCGGGCCCCAGTCTGAGGACCCCACAGAGGGGCCCCAGCCCCCCACAGAGGGGCCCCAGCCCCCCGTCCGACCCTGCGGCCCCGGGGGAACACACTCAGGTAACGGTACAGAAATGCTCTCAAACAAATTCAGTTTGGCTGTGCTGAGGAGGAAGTCCAAAATGACCTTTTAAGTAGAGCCCGACCGATAAAGGATTTTTAAGACCGATACGAATATTTGGTGATTTAAAAATCTGATATTACGATATATTGGCCGATATATAAAAAAAGAAGGGCTCTACTTTTAAGTATGTCAATGTGCCACACTGGATGGAATTATCTTCTCCCTGCCGGGTGAGCACAGATGTAATCCTACGGTATTTGCATCCAGCTGATTTGCTTAACATTCACGTTAAAGGTAGTTTGTTTAAATCATCCAATCCAACTTTGAATAGAATAAAAACAAATTCAAATTTAGTTTGAGAAGAGGTTTGAGAACTTTCCACACTGAGTCGTACTGATGTTTTTCTAGACATATAATCTGAATGTTTAACTGCACTCCAAATGTAAACACCTTTACACTGATCGACCCATCTAGATTCTAGTCATGTAGATTCCTTGTGTGGTACTGATGTTTCCTGTGCTGTGTTGGGCAGACTGGAGAGAAGGCCTCTTGCTCCAGCCAGAGATACGAGCGACCTGGCACCCCACAGCCTCCCCCACCCATCCTGGAGCTGCCCTTCGTCACCCTGCACGCAGGCGGGGTGAGGGCTGAGGCCAATGGCAACATTACGGTACGTTCCCTCCACACTGAGGTTCCCTCCACAGTGAGGTTCCCTCCACAGTGAGGTTCCCTCCACAGTGAGGTTCCCTCCACAGTGAGGTGTGCAGTCTCAGTTCAGCTAGCCCGACTCCCTCACCGCTCAGCCACCTGACTCCACCTTGGCAGCTGTATGTCCTGGGAGGCCTTGGCTTCAACCTGAATGAGTAGAGCAGGCCATCGAAGCCTCTCTGTTCGACCATTGCCCCCATTTCACAATCCAGCTCTGGTTTCCATGCAACCTTCCAAGCTCGTTTTATTCCCCGTTTTTTTCTTCTTTCTGCATCGAACGTGATTGGCCAGTCTCGCTTTTTCCCCCTGCCGTCCCTGGTTGAGTTTTAACGCATGACATGTGTTTTCCAGCTATCTTAATGAACCACTCCCTGATGTGGACTGTGTAAAAGGGCCTACTCAGCAGAACACATGGGAAGAGCACAGGGATGGGATTGGTTATGCAAAGATAAAAAATAAAAAAAACTCTGAACAGTGTATCACTACTTTAATCCCTAACAGTTTAAAGCACTTGCAGCACTTCATCCCAAACCACCTCGTCAGTTATTACAAATACATCACCCAATGCCTCCACAAGGCAAATTCTAGAACTAGAACACATCGTTTACAACCAAGGTTCTTAAAACTTCATTCCTGGCCTGTAAAAGCTTTTAGTGGCCCCAACAAGTGCCTTTGTTGTATTTAACGAGCAATTAAGGCATTGCGCTGCGTTGAGTCAAGGGTGCCAGATGAACTGGACCGTGGTATACGAGCGGGGGGAGCGTCGCGAACACATGGTCAGTGGGTTAGTGTGTCAGGACGTTCTGTTGTTCTCTGACGAGGCTGCCCCTCGTGACGTTCCCCCCCGTGGCTGGCCCGGACGCCGTGTCCTGTGCTGCTTGTGACGTAGCGTTGGACTACGAGCGCTGGCCAGTGGGGTTCGCTCTCTATCCACCTCATCCACCTCCGGCTCCACCGTGTTCCCCTCTGTCAGAGTTCTGGAATCACATGATCGTGTCCCCCTCTGTCAGAGTTCTGGAGTCACATGATCGTGTCCCCCTCTGTCAGAGTTCTGGAATCACATGATCGTGTCCCCCTCTGTCAGAGTTCTGGAATCACATGATCATGTTCCCCTCTGTCAGAGTTCTGGAATCACATGATCAAACGTGTCTAAATAAATACGGTGTTTATAGCTGTTCTCTGGGCCGTCCCACCTCTCCTCTTAACTAGCCAGCGGCACATGATAAACACTCTCCTGTCTTTCATTCCTCCCACTCACTTTATCTGCACAGCCATCCTTTTTCTGTTTCATGTTTGGAAGGACTGTGTCAGCATTTCTCCTACACTAAAATACGTATTCTCCCTCCCTCCCTCTCTCTCTCCATCTCTTGTTTTTCTCTTTCACAGATCACAGATGACGGCATCACCCTGCCTCTGAAAGGTAATCACAGGCAGGTCCCTGATGACCCTGCATGGGGAACATGGATGTTTCATCTTTACTGCACATGTGCAGTGGAGACGGCTGTCTGCTCTGGGAGTCTGGCACACGGCACCAGCGCCGCACCACATAAAGTGTCTCCCCGCATTAGAGTTGTGGTCGTCATGGCGATCCCTGTACACCCCCCCCCCCCCCTTCCCGTTATGCAGATCTCTTTAGAACTCTCTGGACCAGGAGATAACTGAGGAAGTGTTAGACATCTACAGTATCTTTTCTACGGGGAACCACAAAAGAGGAAAAAGCATACATCCAAAATGCAGGTTTACAGTAGAGCGCAGGGGAGGGATGGTCATGCTTCAAAGGTTGTAAAGGATGTGAAGGCAGATTCAGCTCCGTAACCAGGGCTGGCAGCTCCAGGACCTTCCCTGTCCCAACACAGAGCCAGGTGATCGGGACATTGTGAGACTGTCCAGGATTTTCCTAGAGAATCTGTGTTAAGCCCCTGTCAACCACTCATGACTTAAGCTCATGTTATGGACACTTCAGTGGCCTGTAGTCTAGGTGAGAGGTTGTTATGGACACTTCAGTGGGCTGTAGTCTAGGTGAGAGGTTTCACCTGGGAGACGAGGGTGGAGCGACCGTGGGTGGGTTTGTTTTCTTGACCGCTCCATCCCTGCTTTAGCATGACTCGCTCCACACCATTCGTAATACACCCTGGATATTAAGATTGTACCATCAACCCTAACCCCCTGCCTCACACACACACAGATGACCCCTCCCCCTAGTCTCTCCAGAGGGGACAGTGTTAAGGAGCTCAGATTAAGGTTTTACGTCCACGAGAGCCTCAGAGAGCACTGCCTCGCTGCCACTACGAGGCGGTCGCTGCCCCGCCTGCCTCGTCCGGCCTCCGCGCTGCCTCGGTAAGACGCTTAGCGGAGCGGCGTTCGTGCAGACACGGGGGCGTCCTCCTGTTCTTAACCCTGCTAGTCCTCGCCTTGAGCTGGCTGGCAGCGCTCGACAGAGCCTCAGCCCGGTAGGACAGCGCTGTCCTCTGAGGCCTCTGAGGCTAAGATCATAAGAACTCCACTGACGACCTTTGGCCCCTGCTTAGCTTTAGGAGCACCTGGCACTCGCAGGAACATGAACCCCATCATGTGGCATTCACATCTCCCTTTTGATCTCGCCTTCTCCTCTTCCTTTCACCAGTCACGAGCCGTGAAAAACACTGAAAGTAAAAACAGTCTCAACAAAGGGGGCCACCAACGTAGAGGTTAAACCTATAATATAAATATGATATATCATATATCCCCCTCTCTCTCTCTGTCTCTCTCGCTTTCTCTCTCTCTGCTTCTCTCTCTCTCTCTCTGCTACTCTCTCTCTGCTACTGTCTCTCTCCCTCTCTCTGCTACTGTCTCTCTCCCTCCCCTCCAGACCCAGGGAGTGGGCGGGAGGGCGAGGGCATCTCAGTGAGCCTGGTGGCCTCCCAGCTGCGGGGCTACGGGCCGTGGGAGGGCGCCCTGGCGCAGTCGGGCTCCCTGCTGCGCGGCTGGGAGGGGCCGGCCCCCTCGCTGCTCTTCCTCTGGGTGTCGCACGCCCAGGCAGCCCTGATCCAGACGGAACTGTCGACCATCCACCCGGTCTCCACCTCAGGTACCTCCTCATCACTGGCCCTCGACACAAACACTGCTGTGGGGAAGAGATTTGAACAGATAGAGATATTGTGTATGGAGGGGCAGGGTAGAGATTGGACAGATAGAGATATTGTGTATGGAGGGGCAGGGTGGAGATTGGACAGATAGAGATATTGTGTATGGAGGGGCAGGGTGGAGATTTGAACAGATAGAGATATTGTGTATGGAGGGGCAGGGTGGAGATTGGACAGATAGAGATATTGTGTATGGAGGGGCAGGGTGGAGATTGGACAGATAGAGATATTGTGTATGGAGGGGCAGGGTGGAGATTGGACAGATAGAGATATTGTGTATGGAGGGGCAGGGTAGAGATTTGAACAGATAGAGATATTGTGTATGGAGGGGCAGGGTGGAGATTGGACAGATAGAGATATTGTGTATGGAGGGGCAGGGTGGAGATTGGACAGATAGAGATATTGTGTATGGAGGGGCAGGGTAGAGATTGGACAGATAGAGATATTGTGTATGGAGGGGCAGGGTAGAGATTGGACAGATTAAGGGGTTGAACAGAGCAGGGTGGGAATGCAGCTACCAGACGTCTGAAGGAAAAGAAACGAGAAGGAGTGTTTTCATAAAACGAATAACGTGTGCGTTGTTAGAAGGATTAACCACCAGCAGCCCTAAACCATTACATTCTCCATTAGATCCTTGAGAGAGTTGATACCACTGCCAAACTCTTGAGTGCATGTGTGTGTCCTGCTTAGTTTTGTATCCACACCTGATCTGTCCATGGTTTAACTCTCCCGTCTTAATGTGTGTGTGTGTGTGCGCGCGCTCCCTCCAGGCCAGCCGTGTCCCTTCCTGCTCCTGGTTCTCCAGGACCAGCTAGGTGAGCTCCAGGCTGCCCTCCTGGCCTCCATGCTGGCGGAGGAGGCCTTCAGCCTGGGCAGCAGCCAGGACCTGCGCTCCCCGCTGTCCTGGGCCGAGGGCCTGGCCCTCATCCACAGCTACCCCCAGGAGGAGCAGCTGCTAGCCCTGCTGGGCCAGGCTGCACCCTCACACCTGGAGGACAGGGCTGCACCCACGACAGCGCAGGTATGGAGGAACTCTATGTGTGTGTGTTCATCACCCGGTCCTGAGGACCGGTGCCAGTGTGGCCGGTCTCCAGCGGGGGAGGAGGGCTGGCCGGTGTGGTCCCCTCACAGACCACCCTCTGCAGCAGTGAGGCCTGGTCTTCCATGGTTATTAAGGCTGGGGATGGTTACACAGGGGAGCGTGGCTGTGTGTGTGTGTGTGGCTGTGTGTGTGTGTGTGGCTGTGTGTGTGTGTCGCGTGCCAACTGGAAAAATGAAACCAGGAGTGATTCAACAAGTTATTTCTGTGTTTTTATTTTCCCTGCTAGGATGGTTTGGGACGGTTGAGAAGCAACCACAGAAGCAGAGAGCCCTACAGCAGAACCACCTCCAGACTGCAGGGACTTCCCACCAGGTAAACACAGCAGAATCCTGTCTGGAAATACTGTGATGCAATCCAGGAGCACTCGATTTACTGGGTTTGAATCCGTCCATGGCCCTTCCCTGCATGTCCTCTGTCTCTCTCATCCTGCCTTTCCTGTCACTCTTCACCTGAAAACTGTCCAATAAACCATGACAAACCCTCACGTAAATATGTTTTTTAGAAATCAAACGCATCTCATTTCGAGTGTTTGACCTTTGACCTTCCGTCAGGTTGATCCAGTACCCGTCGGCACCCTCTAAAGGGAGGATCACCGTGACGACGGAGGACTTGGAGTGCCTGGACAGCGGCCAGTTCCTGAATGACGTCATCATCGACTTCTACCTCAAGTTAGTGGCAGGTTCTCCTCATTTGTATCTTTTTGTATTTTTTGTAATATTTGTATTTTTATATTAAAATTATGATTATTTATTTTTTATAGTAAATGATGGCAACTTTATATTTTATTGTATACTTTATTTTAATTCTAAGCATTGCTAGTCTATGTACCTTTAGTATAGTTAGATCTCATATTTGAATTTTTAAGATTACTATATGTTTATTTTATGCACCTTCCTGCCAAAGCAAATTCCTTCTGTACAAACTTTCTTGCGATTAAAACCCTTTCTGATTCTGATATCTTGAGGAATTATCTAGACGTAAAACCTGATTGTGTTCACATTTGTTTGCAGCAGCATGTCTAAACAAGCTCTCTCTCTCTCGCTCTCTTTCTCTCTCTCTCTCTCTCTCTCTCTCTCTCTCTCTCTGTCTCTCTCTCTCTCTCTCTCTCTGTCTCTCTCTCTCTCTCCAGGTATCTTCTGCTGGAGCGGGCGGGGGACGAGCTGGCGGAGCGATGTCACGTCTTCAGCAGCTTCTTCTACAAGCAGCTGACGCGCTGCGACACCGCCAGCGAGGAGGCTGCTGCCGTCCCGTAAGCCTCCTCTCCTCCTCCCAGCCTCCTCTCCTCCTCCCAGCCTCCTCTCCTCCTCCCAGCCTCCTCTCCTCCCAGCCTCCTCTCCTCCCAGCCTCCTCTCCTCCAAGCCTCCTCTCCCCCTCCCAGCCTCCTCTCCCCCTCCCAGCCTCCTCTCCTCCTCCCAGCCTCCTCTCCTCCCAGCCTCCTCTCCTCCCAGCCTCCTCTCCTCCCAGCCTTCTCTCCTCCAAGCCTCCTCTCCTCCCAGCCTCCTCTCCTCCTCCCAGCCTCCTCTGCTCCCAGCCTCCTCTCCTCCCAGCCTCCTCTCCTCCCAGCCTCCTCTCCCCCTCCCAGCCTCCTCTCCTCCCAGCCTCCTCTCCTCCTCCCGGCCTCCTCTCCTCCCAGCCTCCTCTCCCCCTCCCAGCCTCCTCTCCTCCCAGCCTCACACAGTAATAGATCTGTACTGTTATAGATCCGTACTGCGACGAGGAGGTCGCAGTACGAGGATGTCCCGATTTCTGTCTGACTTCGGTGGTTTGAAGTGTGTGTTATGTACTCTGTGCCGCGTGTGAGGTCAGGTGTGTGTTTTGTCTGTGTGGGAGGTAAGGTGTGTTTTGTGTCTGTGGGAGGTAAGGTGTGTGTGTGTTATCTATAAGGTGTGTGTTGTCTATAAGGTGTGTGTTGTGTGTTTGCAGGCCTCGGAACCGAAGGCACCAGCGTGTGAAGACTTGGACACGCAGCGTAGACATCTTCAACAAAGACTACCTGTTTGTTCCAGTCAACCACGAGTGAGTGAGCTTTACGGATTAATGAGGATTAACGTTGATGCACACTGCGGTGCAGTCTCCCTCCTGTGACAGTGTCTGGCGCCTTCCAGTACATTCCATGCTGTGTAAGGCACACCTGAACACCTCATGTCTTTCTCTATGTCTCCTTCTTCTGTTTCTCCATCTTTCACACACACACACACATACACACACACACACACACAGGTATACACACACACACACACAGGCATACACACACACACATACACACACATACACACACAGGCATACACACAGGTATACACACACACACACACACACACAGGTATACACACACACACACACACATACACACACACACACAGGTATACACACACACACACACACACACACACACAGGTATACACACACACACACACACACACAGGTATACACACACACACACACACACACACACACAGGTATACACACACACACAGAGGCACACACAGGTATACACACACACACAGAGGCGTGCCCACACACACCTGCATGCACCTGTATGCACCTACACGTGCCGTCACTCTCCCTTGTCCCACAAAAACACACACACACACACACACACACACACACTAATGGCCTTGCTACCCCACGTGGCAGAACACTAACCTCCAAACCAGATCAATGTGTGTAGTTTTCCCCTGGGTGGTGCAGCACTCCCCTCCCTGCCTGCCTGCCCGCCCTGGTGTGCTCCTCTGTGGGGAACAGAGCAACACAGCTATCCTTTCTTCTGGCTCCGGCCACCTTCAGTCACGAGCCGTGAAAAACACTGAAAGTAAAAACAGTCTCAACAAAGGGGGCCACCAACGTAGAGGTTTAACCTATAATATAAATATTATATATCATATATCTCTCTCTTCCTCTTCTCTCTCTCTCTCTCTCTCTCTCCCCCTCTCTTCCTCTCTCCCCCTCTCTCTCTCTCTCTCTCTCTCTCTTCCGCTCTCTCCCCCCCTCTCTCTCCCCCCCTCTCTCTCTCTTCCTCTCTCTCTTCCTCTCTCTCCCCCCCTCTCTCTCTCTTCCTCTCTCTCTTCCTCTCTCTCCCCCCCTCTCTCTCTCCCCCCCTCTCTCTCTCTTCCTCTCTCTCCCCCTCTCTCTCTCTCTCTTGCTCCCTGGTGAACTGTGCTCTGTCAGTCCCGCATGACGGGGCGGAGGCAGGCGGAGCATGTTTACATACATCCTAAGGGGCCAAATTATGAATGGAGATTTGTGGTGTTCTCAGCGGAGCGCTACCTAGCCTAACAGATCCATCTCCTTCCATCAGCAGGCTTAAGGACAGAAATGGAACAACCTAGAAATGGAACAGCCTAGAATCAAACCAAGTTGCTTTGGTTGGAGGATGTTATTGTCTTTTCACATCACAACCGTGTCTGGCCAAACGTTTACGGTCAATTCCCAAGTCCTATTTCTGCCAATCTACCATGAAGTATCTGATGGTAGATTTATTTTGTACCTTTTTCCTATGTATTTTTTGTTGTTTTTGCGCAGTTTCAATATTTAATGAGACTATGCTATTGACTGTTACTTGAAATCTCCACCAAGTATCCAACCGCAACTATTTTTTAACCTCACTTTGACGTCAGGGGTTTCACTCTCTTAGTCATGACACAATTTAGAACCTAAATATCTTCGATTTGCAAAGTACAAGATGTTTCTCCCCTCAAAAAAATAAATCTAGAAGAGCTAAGATTTAAAAAAAATAATAAGAATGCTTAATAACCCAGAACTGTTGATGGGTGAATACATCAACTCCTGTCCAATGTCCTAGATATGTATTTCAATGGTTGCAGTGTGTCCTTATTAAAGCAAACTGGGTAGGGGAGAACCTGGTGTTCTCAGGGGAACACGTGATGGTTTGTTCTCTGGCTGTAGAGTACTAGCATGCTCTGTTCTAGGTTTCATTTAGAGTATAGACATAACAAAAACTGCAGTGAGATTCAGTACAGCCTGGCCTTTTCCCCTGTTTCACCTCTCCTGTGTTCCCTGCCTCCCCCTCCCCCCCCCCCCCCCCCCCTTCTCAGAGCTCACTGGTACTTGGTCATCATCTGTTTCCCTGGCCTGGAGGACGTGAGTTACACGGCGTGGCCACGCCCAGCTCCAGCAGGGGGGATCAGCAGCCTCAGGGGGAGACTGAAGGCCTCGGAGGAGGGGTCCCCTGGAGGCTCCACCCAGCCCAGCTCCACGTCAGAGAGGGGGGCAGGTGGGTTGGACAAGACTCTGTGTTCGCTGGTGGAATGTACCCGGTCTGTACCGGACAGCCCCTGGCAGAGTCTGTCTCACGACTGTTCTGGAACAAGCTGCTTAAGCAACGCCGAACGTGATGTTCGCATAACGCATTGGCCCTTTTGTAATAATAAACTAAGATTGGCCTAGGAATGTTCTTGTATTGATTCTATCACAAGGACCCGTATTTTAACAGCTCTTCAAAAAACACATGTCGGAGGCTTTGGTGGTGTATTAGCACGTGCTTACCAGAAGCACATGATTACGGTTTTATAGAACACAACTGGATACCCCTAGAGTATTAGCCTAGCTTAGCCGGTAGTGATTGATATCCAAGAGAAAATGGCCCTGTTTGATATGCCTGTATATTATGACCTAGGAACACAAGCCAAGGAACACAAATTTACAGAGCAGGCCTTTTTGGCTACTACTCCACTGGACAGTGCAGTAAATAAATCTAACAAACGCATTTGGTGTTCATTATGCTTTTGTGTGTCGACTGTTTGTGTGTCTGTTTCAGGTTGTATAAGGCAGAGCCCCAGCACTCATGGGTCACATAATCCACCGGTAAATATGCCACCTTTGAGAAGTGTCTCTGACTTGTTCTGGTCTATCTGTTTGTCTTAACGTATCAACATCATGCCTGTAATTGATTCATTTAGCCCTGGTTGAAACTTGTTTGTGCGTTAAATTCTGTTTTGTTTTTTTCCCCTCAGGAGTGCACCCAATATGGTTGTCAAAGAGAGACGATCTGTAAGAGGTAAAGCCTTGCTGTGCTCTTTAGATTTCAGATTTTAAACCTATCCTACACTTACGTTTCAGTGAATTTGTGCCAGATCTTGTTGGTTCTCACCTTCCCTCTACTTGTAGAGCCTGTATTCTGGTCATGGATTCCCTGAAGCCGTCTAACCACGAGCGCATATTCAAGCTGCTGCGAGAGTGAGTGCTGACCGTGTTTGTTTTCCTGTGTGTGTTTGTGTGGTTTAACTATTCTTGGGGGGACCAAATGTAACTTTTTTCCCATATTTAATGGGATTGCATAATGAGTCCCCATAAGGATAGGTAGACCCGTTTGTGTGTGTGTGTGCGTCAGGGCGATCTCCCCTCCCTGCTGACCCTGTTCCCGTCCCCCCCCCCCCCCCCCCCCCCCCCGTCAGGTACCTGCAGGTGGAGTGGGAGGTCCGTAGGCGCACCCCCCGAGACTTCACGACAGACAACATGAAGAGCTCCCACTGCCGGGTCCCCCTGCAGGACAACAGCAGCGACTGCGGCCTCTACCTGCTGCAGTATGTGGAGAGCTTTCTGCAGGTATGCCCCCCCCCACCACCGCCCCCCCCCCCGCCCCCCCCCCCCCCCTGAAAACTCTCACACTCAGTAGGACTTTCTTTCACTGATTGCGTTCTGGTATTAACACTGCGAGTGATGTTCTCTCTAGAACCCTGTGGTGCACTTTGACCTCCCTGTCCGCCTGGAACACTGGTTTCCACGACAACGGGTGTGGCGAAAGAGGGAGGAGATCCGGAGATTAGTCATGCAGCTGCATGGTTGTCAAGGCGACCACGAGGCCGGAAACGGGTAACCGAGGGAGGACTAGAAGAGGACCAGTCGTTTTCCAGATGTTATCGTTTGCTGTGGGCATTACTGCGCGAACACTGTGAAGGCCTTTTATAAAGAGACACTAAATCTGAATTCCATCTACATTCCTTAGATATCGATGGTATGTAGAATAATTTATTTTAAAAACAATTGCACATAATTTAATGTTCACTCAGGTTTGACGAAGAGAATGGAAACATTGGATGTTGGCTTGAATAAAATATTTTTCCTAAGATATAAATATGTATGTTCTGCTCCTTTGAACGATTATTATAGCAATTGATTGGCAAATGTTTGCATCGAGAGCCGATCATGATGAACACGGCGTATCTAGCCCTAACTTTTGGGGCGGCTGGAGCCCCCCAAAAGTTACATTAGTCCCCCCAAAAAATAAAATAAAAAAAACGTTTTTGTTTTTTTTATCAATAGGTTTTATCTAGGGGCTTAGCCCCCCCCAAAAGTGGGAACCTAGATTCTCCCCTGTGAACACCTGTGGGATATGTGCACTGAAACATTGACCAGTGAGTATTGTGATGTCTCCCACAGAAATACCCAAAACAAGAACTCTAGGTTCTTGTTCTGTTTTGTTTATTATAATTTTTTATTATGGAGATTGTATGCAGCTGTAGACAATAAGGCCTAACTACAAACAAGTAAAACTGTTTGGCAGCATTGTTGTGGCTTTCCACATATTGCAGCTGTTTGGTCTACATGGGCAAGACTGAGTAAGCGTACAAGGAGCCCTCTTACAATGTGATAACTCAGAAACAACTCTGTTTATTCAATTGTGTTTCATGTAAATAACACAAGCAGAACAAGTCCCTCCTGCTGTTCTCATGAACCTACTATGAGTTCTGGCAAGTAGGTAATCAATTAATAGGTTAGCGTCACAGCAAGCATTAAGCAGATGCCTTTAATTGGGTAGAGAGGGTAGACTTGGTGTTTTTAGATAATTGGGTAGAGAGGGTAGACTTGGTGTTTTTAGATAATTGGGTAGAGAGGGTAGACTTGGTGTTTTTAGATAATTGGGTAGAGAGGGTAGACTTGGTGTTTTTAGATAATTGCAGGCTTTGTCTTAGTGGCACAGCTTCTTGTCATTTTAGGGCTGTGATGACACACACACACAGAAGGACACAAAACACACACACACACACAGAAGGACACAAACACAGACACACACACACAGAAGGACACAAAACACAGACACACACACACAGAAGGACACAAAACAGACACACACACACAGAAGGACACAAAACAGACACACACACACAGAAAGACACAAAACACACACACACTTTCCTGTCTGTACATGAGCTGACTCCCCATAGCTGTGTTCAATTATCATCCTAGCTAAATCACTTTAGCTAAATCAAATCCGATATTAAAATAATAATCATAATAACAGTATATCTCATGTAGTACGCTATAACCAAAACCCCAAAGTGCATAGCAGAACATGTCTAGTCCAGACAGGTACTGACGGGACAGACATGGTTAGGCCTTTGGCTAGTTTTGACTAATTTACTCTGCGGTTATATGGATTGTCTAGCAGTGTCTTGTCAACGTTCATATAGTATCCATTAAGGAAATCCATACTGCTTATCCCAGCTCAGCCGAATGGGATTGAGCTAAAGCTAAGATCAGTTCGACTAAAATCAGTTCAGCTCTGAGATTGGCAAGTCTACTGCTTTTAGGGTTCTGTGTTCAAGCAAAAAAAAAAAAACACTTTCCATATAGAAACCATACTGAACAAGCGTTGTTGAACGCAACCTATGTGCCCTGACCTCTAGCTGAACTGTAGGCTAGGGTCAAAAGTGAGTGGTTTTCTATCCGCTTACAACAACCCAAAATTAAAGAACATCGCAAGTAGTCGCTCGTTTAGTTTCTCTGGTTTGGTTGGCGTGTGCGTGTGATTGAGAGAGTCTGGGAGTCGCCTGACCGTCGGGAAACGGTTGACATTAAAAAAAAGAAGCTGTGAATCACCAAGCTCAGACCATATGGGTGTAGGTGGCCCTCTGATCGGAAGAGGATTTAAGGAGATTCCCGGGCTCCCCTCCCTGATTTAGAGAGGCATCTGCTGGAATGTGTGGGCTGGGAGAGTAATCTCAAGATTATTGCGGTCTGTCCCCCACAGAGAACGAACGAGCTGCGATCCCATTACCTGTATGAGAATACTCATTTCCTTACAGGGCTTTTGGTGAGTGTTGTAGAAAACAGGCCTAAATCTCAAATAATAGGTAGGCTAATTTAATTCTCAGTGGCACAAATGGTTTGGCTGGAACAAGTTCGCCTGTGGTAGCGAAATGAAGACTCAGAAGTATGTCCAATTATTTATATGTGAAAGGTATTAGCTCAAAAGCTACAAACAATCATTTTCAAGTTTAATGAACGCATAAACATAGTTAGCCTGCTTCCAAATCAAATTCGTTTTGTATTGCCTGTGTTATAAGTAGACTTGGCCATAGGAGTAAAGGTCAGTGGCCCGTGGAAGGAGACGATCTAGTGCCTCGCAGAGCTTTCTAATCTGTATTGACTAGTGGAGGAGGACGAGATCGTTGGCCCGTCAGACCAGAGTAGACGGAGAATGAGGTAATGATGGACTCGCCGTCGGGAAAGCTAATCTGAGTCCGACTTCAAGATTAGACAGATTTAGTACTTCAGCCAAAGATGGGTTCCAGCCCCCCTCCTGTGTCAGTAATCTCTCCTTTCATAGGAATGTGCTCCAATACACCTCCGAAGTGAATTTGGAGACTAGCCTATTCATCTATGCTAGACTGTTAGACTACTTTGTCTGGCATCTGCTCAATGACATAAATTTTTCCAGGATTTATGCTAAATAGCATTTCCATTGATCAATTTATCAGTTTCTATGAAAATGAAGATGAGTTTCCACAACATTTTTGAATAATTCTAACATTACACAGAACCATTCACGGGAAAAACTCCCTTATCGAATTGGGATATTGTTTTGCACCCTGAACCAAGTCAACTGGGATAGACTGCCTTTCCCAAACCCCCACATCTCGAACATCTGCTCACCAACGCTTCCCACAAGGTTACTAAACGGCTTCCATTAACTCAGTCAGCACAGTGAACACCCTGTTGTTTTTATTCATCAGAACGACTTTACAGTGGCCATTGTGTGCTTCCAGGCAGCCATCTGCTCACCGTTTTATCCAATAAAAGACTGTCGACCATTGTTGATTCCCCCTTGCTTCGACGTCATTTCGTAAACATCCTGTGACGGAGTGAAGGGTCCTGGCAATGGCCTGCCAATACCCACGATAAGCCGCAGATAATAGTTTAATTAGACAATTCACTGTTTATGCTGGTTAATTTTCTTCCCTGTTACTCTTGTCTGTTTGTAATTGTCTTATCTGTTCCCTTAACCGTTGTACTGGGTAGAGCTGCAGTAGCCTACCTACTTGCCTGTGGGGTTAAGTATTGTTTAATAATGAGTATCATTGCAACAAAATACTCCTTTGCCACTTTTTGATAATTGAGTGGTAATCCTCTAATATCATGAAAATCGAATGGCCAAACGGATTCATCACAACCCAAAGAGTTTAGGGACAAGATTCTCATTCTGACATCTTATCGTTCTCTCAATATTGCAAAATTTTCACTAATTGAGTTCAATTTGGCACCAACTGTCACTAAGAGGGGGTTTCTACTTGAAACATAGATCAGGAAGTCAGTGTTTGACCTCTTCATTCACAGTCTGCCCTTCTGACACTCCTAATCCTGTGTCACCCAGGCAACGCCTGGGAGACCACCTGGCTAATTACTTGATAGTAAACGGCACGTCAATAGAGATAGATGTCCCCAACCAGATCACAAGCGAAACGGCACGCAACCAAACTAGAATGAACCCTCACCAGTCCTAACCGGTGTAGATCTGCACAGGAAGGTATCTGAGCCCTTGTTGATCCTTCATTTAAATTAAACACTAAAGCGCCACCTGTCTTTGTTCTAGGGTGAAACTCGAGGAGGTATCGGTTATTGTCCTGACGAAGTCACAGGCTCAGGGCGGATGAATTTCAGTGCTACCAGCCACTCAATCTAATGTAACGTAATTAAAGGAAGTCGGCCTCTTCACTCCTTTTAAATGTTGTTTTCTGATTAAAATGCTCCACACAATCTCCATTCAGAAACACATGTCTGCCTTTCTCCTCTCCTTTAAAGAGTCAGGTGGCTGAGCGGTTAGGGAATCGGCCTAGTAATCAGAAGGTTGCCGGATCCATTCCCAGCAGATTCACGGCCGTGCCAAATGACGTTGTGTCCTTGGGCAAGACACTTCACCCTACTTGCCTCGGGGAGAATGTCCCTGTACTTACTGTAAATCGCTCTGGATAAGAGTGTCTGCTAAATGACTAAATGTCTAAATGTAAATGTAAACCAACCCCTCCTACCACCGCTGCTTGCCAGCTTCTAGCGACATCACAGCTTGTTCATTGCTCTGAGCTGAAATGTCGCACAGGTCAGAGAGGCTTACTGGCACAGAGGCCAGTTACTCACTTCCAAATCAGCCTGTCCTCGGTAATCACAGGCTTTTGTTGTCGTACAGTGAAAAGAATCAGGCACAACAAACACTGGGTGCAGACACCCCGGGTTATTTGTCTTCGTGTGTGAGGGTGTGTGTGTGTGAGGGTGTGTGTGTGAGGGTGTATTTACAGTATGTGTGTCATTAAGATAATGGGGGTCCTCAACTGACCAACTGACAAAGTTCTCATTACTGTTTCTTGTTTATTTCATTGATGCCTTTGTGTCACGTTTTGCACATGTTCTAAATACAACCTGACTCACAAATAAAGAACTATTTGAGTTTTATGTATTTTTTTTTTACAACTTATTTTGTCCAGTATTTGTAATAATTGCATATTAAGTAATGGGTGCCTACAACAATATTGATTGGATAACAAATAATAATAATAATACATAGTACATAGTAATTCCGCGTACGTTCCAAGTACAGTCCTGGCAATAGTCTCACTCACTTACATTAGTAAATGTAACTATTGGATATATATTGTGTGTCCAAAAAGGATCAGTCATTAATTAAATGAAATTTGGCTTTTTTTTTAATTGTGAACTGTAATTGTGGCATTTTTGTTGTCTTTTGAAACAGAATGTTTCAATGTGCAACACATTGGGGTTCTATGAGCAGTTCAGCTCAGAATGCTTTATTGACATGACAGTTCGGGTTGAGCAGTATTGCCAAAGCAGTCCATATTGAATGGACATTTTAACATATATATAACATTTTACAAGAAGTCTAACAGTAATAATATGGTCAAATAACAGTAACATAGTAAGTCGGGGACTGTAGAAAAGTAACAGATAAATGCATGTTACAGTAAGATATAGAAAGGTTTGATTCACTGTCCCTCAGGTTGTGACATTTAGATACATATCGAGCATCATAATGTTGATTCTTTCCAAGTTGAACAAGCATGCACTATTACTCTGAGGGCTCGCCCCAGTCTTCACCAGCCACCTTTAGAGCTTAACAAATAGGATTACAACGTAGAGAAAAAAAAAAAATCTCTCGTCAAAGTCCCATCTGCCTACTTGGTTGAGAGAGCTGTCTTCCAGTTCTGCCATGACCACTCTGTAAGGGGGAATGGCACTGGAAAGAAATTGAAGGAATAACCCACTTTTGGACCATGCGATCGAACGAGTGGACTATGCACCAAACCCGCACGTTGGTGTTCAGTTAAGGAGGAGAAACGTACAGGCCTAGGCTTTGATTATTGCAGCCCACTTTATTACAATGCCTTTTATCTTTAGGACTAGCGCTTTGTGGGCTCTGTGGGGCATCTTTCTGACGGGATACATTCACATGGCAACAGGTACACATAGCAACGTGCATGGGCCGTGCGCGCAAATTCAGTTGAATTGCATGATTGTGGTTTTGAATGATTTGATTGACTTTTGCAGATGCAAGCCATGGGATTGCAGAGAATGCCATGACGAGAAATCGGGCGGAATCTCAATACTCTTCTGGGAGTTCAAGCCAGCCGACCATACCTAAAGGGCTTCAGACTCAGTTCCTCAAGCCGTACGAAGGGAAAGGCGCCATATCTAGAAGAAAGAGAAATATTCTTTTCCTCAGTGGAGTCAGATTATGCACTCAGGACACTGTGGAGCAGGCCATAGACAATCATCTTAAATACTTCCATCTTCGAGGTATGTAAGCAATTCACCTTGGCATTGACATGATTTCCTACATTTCAAATGCATTTTGGTGGTAATAAGTTAATAAAAACCCTAATTTAATTTGTGTACACCATTCATGCTAATGAGATTAGGTTTGTGAAGAATATACAGTACAAGTTTACATACATTTTCCCCCCCAAATTAACAGATAGTAAAACAAGTCCACAACATGCTTGTCCTTGAGTAGCACATCTTATACAAAACAAACTATTCAATTATTGTTGTTTTTCTGGCATCTGAGCTTCATGTGCATGTAAAGATTTGATTTATGTTCAATTTTTCCCAAAGTCTTCGTTTCGAACACTTGTACAGAACCATGTTAGTTCAACCTCACTGGAAGACAAAAAGTCAGGTTAATGATGACACTAAGCTTATTGTGAAAGTGAATAACTTGTTACTAATGAGTTGAATGTCCAAGCCCATTTTAAAATGCCTGAACCTATTTGCACTGATTGACGCTTCCACGAGGAAGGCTTTTAGGTAGATGGTAGGATGTCTGGCACCCAAGAGGCTCAGTCTGTCATCAGTCAGACAGACTAACAAGACTTGCCCTTTGTGGTGCCTGTCAGATAGCTAGAACACGTGGCTCCTCACCTGGGCAGAGCTTAGAAGTGAAAGCCGCAGTGCCCAGAGTGGACCAGGATCGCTACCGAAATAGCAGTCCCCCAGACATGGATCAGATGAGTCAGGCTGCCAGGACAACCTGAGCACCAGCTCTCCACACATTCACCCCGAAGGACCTTTTGGTGGTCCTCAATCACATGCGTGTGGTCTCGCACCGACAACAACTTGTTCTTCTTGCCTCCAAAAAAACGTGTGAAAAATATCCATCAGCCATCATCTGTCATTTTGTTTTGACCTTTTCCTGAGAACAAAAATGTTGAATATCTGACGGGTAAAACAACCCCCATAGTTGTCACGGAAATCGGACTTTTGCGTGGCGCCTAACGTGTTGTATGTACTGTCCTGGCAGGACAGTCCAGCAGCCTCCGTAGCCGGCAGCTCAGCACCCTACGTTCTACGTTTTAATCTGATCTACTCTGTACATGGCCTTGTTGTGTTGTGTCTGTTTGTATTGTATCGTGTTGTCTGTACATATTGTCTGTGCTTGTTGTTGGTATGAGAGCTGTGAGAGATACCTGAATTTCCCCACAGGGATTAATAAAGTATCTATCTATCTATGTGTGCCTGTGTCTAACCCAGTTTGTCAGGAGACCATATGGGAGGCATTCAAGGTGTTCTGGGATCGTCTGCCAGAGAGGAATGAGTACCAAGCCTGGGTTAACAAGTGCCAGGATGGATCTCTTACTGTTATGGACATAGGTGCCAATTTCAGCCAATCAGAGGAGCACATCAACCTTGTTAGGAGTGTAAGTAGCTCATCAGTCCTTTGTCACCTGCCAGTAATGCACGTTTCAGTTTGTGTGGGAGTCACATGGCTGAGCGGTTAGGGAATTGGGCTACTAATCAGAAGGTTGCCGGTTTGATTCAAGGCTGTGCCAAATGACGTTGTGTCCTTTGGCAAGGCACTTCACCCTACTTGCCTTGGGGGGAATGTCCCTGTACTTACTGTAAGTCGCTCTGGATAAGAGCATCTGCTAAATGATTTGTAATATGATTGTAATTGTTGATTTTAATCGATGTGTTCACTCTTTGTTTCAGAGAGTGGCTTTGACTGCAGCTAGAAGGTGAGTTTAAACTGCCTTGTCTCTGTGAAGCGCGAAGCCTTACATTTTGTTTTAATGAACAAAATTCGTTTCACGCCTTCCCCCTCACTCTCATGTGTTCGGGAACGAACGTGGTCCAGGAGACCAATACGTTGCTCCGTCTGTGTAGAACTCACCCTCTTCGAAAACACTGTTTTCCTTCCTCACCCATGTTCTCACCCCCAACCCCTCCCCTTCATGCCAGTGTGCCCACCGGTTCAAGGTCCAACGTGTGCAGGTAGGCCATGCTCGGCCCTGCTCGGCCCTGCTCCTTCTAACGCACAGCTGTATTAAATACTCTCTGCTTGCTAGGACTCCTCTTCCCCACTCACTCCCAGAGAAAGATTCTCCCTTTTAGGCATTACTTCATACATTTTTATAATAATCTACCAGGAATTAAGAAGTTGTTTCTGGGAAGCATTCTTACACAGGTACAACAATCTTATAAAGCCATTTTTTAGAATACATTGTGGGAGTCAAGATGGCTTCAGTTCAGTCAAATTCAAGATCTAAAACAAAACAAAATGTATTTCACACATGCTATACCTCAGTGATTATAGTAGGCCAGATGTAGTGAATATTCTGTTTGCGTGCGCTTTTCTTCCAGCTAAGCAGTCACACAACCACTATGATCCTCATAATGTATCAATCAAGACGACAATCAGATATTTCGATTTTGATTTGTATAATCCTGCTTAGTTGGAACAATATTACCTACATTTCCTTATTCAGGTAGACAAGATCAGACTGTAGTAGAAGCTTGCTTTCCTGTGAGCTGCTTGCATGTCACAGCAAAACACTGTAGTTGTTTCAGTTTTCCAAGGGGTGAGTAAAGGAGTGAATTTGGAGACTGTTCCGCCGCTTTTGCAAATGTTACGATGGCTTCTTATCCTTTGTGATAAAGGGGGACTGAAGTATTGACTCAATCATCTCTTTCATGTAGCTCTGAGGCCCCACCCGCGGACGAAGAAGCATTCACCGCCCCAAAAGGTTAAAAACCGTCTTTTTTAAATGGATTGTATGAAAGAACTGTAATGTTGACACATGGTCAGAATCGACATGGAATTTACATTTATTAGTGTTATCGTTGATACAAAAAACACATGCTACTCAGTAGATATTGATATTGATATCATTGCAAATAGAGAGATAAGAGGCTTAAATTTAGTGGATCCTGTCAGTCAGTCCTCTCAGTTTGTGTCACTTGTGGCTCCATCCTGGTGCTGTGTGGGGCTTGTCTGATGTTCCTGACACGCGTTGCTCCTAGAATAGAGCTTTAATCCTGCTTAGCGACACCTCTGTGGTTAATGGAGAGTGTAGACATTAGAGTTAGGTTGATGACCTTTGTCTCACCTGTTTCTGATTGTATCCTAGCAACAGCTTTAGACCGGATAGGCACTGAATAGGCAACAATATACATTGTACTTTTATTTTATTTTTTACTTTTATGGTGATTATAGATTCATCTGTAAAATGTTTACAAAGGCAATATCGAGAACCACAATGAGAAATATTTACAGGCAAAGTTTATGGCTGTTTGTTTATCTATGATACCATCAGTTAATTCTTACCCAGGATTTCATTCTGTGTTCATTTTTTCTTCTTCTATCTTGTCATAGAAGAAGAAATCGGTGTCGTGCCAGCAGATACATTTACAACGATGCGAGGTGACCACACATCAGAAACCAGCACAGAAGTCACAGTCCTCAACACTGCTACTACTGACTTATCAACTCAAGGGGTCACTGGGATTGTCTCTCCAAGAATGACTTCTTCTGATGAATTTACCACAGATGCTACAATCGTTCCAGGAGAAACTACTACCTACTGTACAGGCGATTGGAGAGAACATTACCCCAGGAGGCACAGTTTGGCTGATGGATGAGAGCGATGATGATAACGCTCAGGAGGACCAGTGGAGATACTGTTGAGGTGACAACACTTCTTGCATCAGATGAGACGCTGAAAATCACAACAGAGTCCATAGTTTCGGTCACCCACGCACCGCCTGATCAGGTCAGCCTTGAAGTCGATGAAGAGGTGACCACATACACCGCTGTCGACGTCGCCGCGGACAACGCGGTGGAATATGCTCCAGCTGGCAGTGTGGAGGTTGTTGCCTCTGAGGCTACGGTTGAGGTTGCCCTGGAAACCGCGAGCGAGGAGACCGATCCAGAGGGTGATCAGGAGCTAACTTCGGAACCGTCTTTACAGGCGAGTACGAAAGCGCCTTCGGAAGCTCCTGTAGAAGATATTCATGACGTTGGCGCTGAAACTCCTGCAGAGACATCTAACGAGGTTATTTTAGAATTCACAGAGGAATTAATTCCAGAAGACTTATTGGAAGCCACTTCAGAGGCCCCTTCTGAGGCTGCTGTAGTGATAATCCCAGAGACCAATGATGATCTTTCAGAGGCTATTCAAGAGATTAGTCCTGAATCTTCTTTGGAGCCTTGGTCGGAGACTGCTTCTGACGGTACGACATATATGCCTGATGTGAATAGTCCAGAAATTGAACAGACTCCAGAGGAAACTACTGAGGCGGTACCAGATACTGTTTTTGAAGCTGCATTAGAAGACACTGTGGAGATTATTCCTGATATTCGCCCGCGAAGATGTCCCATCTGAAATACCAGAGACGTTATTAGAACCCACATCGGAAGAAAACATCCAGGCGCTTCCTGAAGATGTTCCCACAGATCCTGCAGTGGATGACATCTCTAAGGAGGACAGCAAAGTTGCCAATGACCCGATCCCAACAGTGTATTTGATCCCAGAGGAAGATTTCGAGGCCCCAGAAGGTCCATTAGAGAACTTGCAAGAGGTCGCCTCTGATATCACTGCAGGTGTCCCCTCTGAAGCCACTTTGGCCACAACCAACGAACCTGTTGAAGTAATCAATCATGACATCACAGAAGATGTTCTCATCGAGGATACATTAGGCGACATTCCGAGAGTAACTCAAGAGGCTGTGCAGGTGGTTTACACAGAGGTTACCGAGACGACCACCCCAGAGGCTGCAGAGATGGACACTCCGGGGACGTCAGAGCCAGAAGCTCTAGAAGACGACACGCAGCAAGAGGCTGAGGAGTTCCCACCCGTGACTGAGCCCGAGATCCCTCTCCAGGTCACAGTCACGATCACAGAGGCGCCCACAGAAACAGCCGTACACACTGAAGAGGTTCTGACTGAGGAAGATAGTGAGGTTACACCTGTAGTTACTGCAGAGGACGGTTCACAGGACGCGGTAGAACACACTGCAGGGGTTGAGGAAGCTGCAGAGCCAGAAGCTACAAGTAAAACAACAACAGAAATGACAACAGCAGTCACTGCCCCTGAAGCAACAATGGAGGGAGCCTTGGAGGTTGACGTAGAGACCACTACCCTGAACGTAGAGATTGCTACAAGTACTACAGAAGAGACGACTGCGGGAGTTGTCATGGAAATCACTCTGAACCCCACCACAAAAGAGATGGCAACAGAGGCTGGTGTTCCAGTCGATACAACAACAGTGGGAATTGAGATCTCGACAGAGCATGTTGAAGAGATCATCTCGGCTCCTACTGAGGAAATAATTTCTGAATTTACAGAGGCAGATCTTATTGAAGCTGATAATACCCCTGGTGCAGTCGAAGAGACGGCACCGGACATAGCAACAGAAGATAAATCAGAAACAGAGTCTGAAACAGCTCCCGAGGCTACCGTTGAAACCATTCCAGAGACAAATGAAGAAATCGCTCCAGTTGAAGTTTTACCGGAAGAATTTGAGCTTCCAAGTGAGGCCTCTCCAGAAACTGTAGAAGAAAAAGACGATCATTCAGATAAGGACACTTCAGAGGTAGCTGAGATTATTCCAACAGCTGTGGCAGTGGATGTAACAATGACCTCAGAGGTTTCAGATAAAGAAACTGATACGGTTGAAGCTACAGAAGCTGCTGAAGAGATTTCCCCCGAGTCTCCATTAGAGATCGCTCCTGAGCCTGCAGTCGAAGTCACACCCAAGACTGTTCTAGAAGACACTCCTGAAGAGTCACGAGAGGCTGCTGTGGATGTCAGCCACGAGGTCACTCCTGTGTCAGCCATTTCTCCAGATGTGACAGTTGGGGTCGCAGTTGAAGAAAATAACAATGGTGCCACTCAGAAAGCCACTGACACAACTACTGTCCTACAAGAAACAAATTATGACACATTTGGAAACCAAGACTTTGAAACAGTAGAGGAGAATGAAAATACTGTAAGTAATTATTGTATTGGCACAATCTTTACAGTTTTATCACCACTTTATGCCTGGGATGAAAACAATTGCTGAACAGTGTTATTCATGTCATGATACAATTGGTCCTCTGTACAGATTGGAAACAAGATAGATGATGTGAAGCTGAGGCCGTCGAGGCCAATGAAGGACCAGGTGGTGGAACTGAGCATCAGACTGAAACGAGAAACCTACAATAATGCCCTGAGAGATCCCTTCAGCGTCCAATACAAACAACTGGCCAAACAGTTTACTGAAAAGGTACATTTACAACTTTCTTCATTCTAGTTTAAATCAGTTGAGATACTCTAAATGGATACACACTGTATGCTTTTTCAGCGATATGTCCAGTTATGTTACATCTCTGAACGATTTGATGAACAGATGATCATTCACTCCTCTTACACTTGGAATTATCTTCTTTTTGTAGTGACGAACAGGAAGCACATTTCATAACACGATCTCTTAAAGCCAGAGTATATAGAGCTAACTCAGGAGTTTGGCAGTATTTTGTGTCTCAGATGTACAGATTTTCATGCTTTAGAACATTTGTACTGTTTGTCTCAGGGCTTGCTAGGTATGGGGAACACAGAGGAAATCTGCCAGGAAAACTTAAAGAGCACAGAGTGCAATGAGTCACTGTGAGTTGCATTGGTGATGGAGTCTGGAGTGACAGCTCTGGAAAAATGTCCTCTGCCGGGAAACCAAAGTACCAGTGTATTCCCATCACTGGGACTGGCCACCGCACACTTTCATCCATGCTTTGGTCACGCATGGCGGAATTTAGTTTAATGTTAGATCAAGAGGTCATTAATAAAGGAAATGCAAAGCGGATAAAGGACTCCTCTAATAGAAACAGCAGAAGTTCACTTGACTGGATCTGGTTATAGAGGAGAGAGGTGGCTTCATTTTCTGACTCTTGATAGAAATTGATAGCTTTAGGATGCACAAAGAAGTGAGCTTTGGCAAGGAGGTTTCTGTCTGTGTTACAGATTATCTAACAATGTAGTAATAATCATATGGTAAATAGTCCTGGATTAAAAATGAGTGGTTGCCAATGTTTTATTTCTTTGTGTAAGCATCTCAGGGGAAATCTGTCAGTCATAAAGTATGTTTTTCAAAAGCAGAACCTACGTACAGTGAACAAATTATGGTTTTAGCATCAGAAAGCCAAAACACTTTGAGATTTGTATGGCAAATTGGATGTGCCATTTAAAATATGTTCTATTCTTTTCTTTTTATTCAGATTGAAGAAGCATTTGAACGATTACCAGGGTTCAAGAGTGTCTTTGTTGTTGAATTCAGGTGAGTTTTAAAATCTGACCTCAGTAAAAGAAAGTACTGTAGACATGATTACGGCCCTTTAACTTTTTGGGGGCAAAATTCCTTTAACTTCATCTCTGTGTTTACTTTCAACATGTGAAGACCACAAAAGGACCTTGAAAGGTAAGCATAAATACCTACAGTAAAAAACGTGTTCAGAGTTATTGCATTCACATGTCAGCACACATCAATCACAGAACATTCTCATAAACTGGAGACAGCGAGTATTGACACGCAACTGTTGAAGATGACCCAGAGAGTGCTGAAATGGCAAGACGAATACCTGTTAGAGAGTGCACAGAAGTCTTATAAATTCATCACATTGCAGTTCAGTTCCCAGTTCAGCTATATTATATCCCAAAAAAAACAGTCCTGCTCTGTGTCTGCTAATGATATATCCATGTGTATGTTTCTGAATAAGCACAGTGAGATTACATAACCCTGAAAGTTCCCCTCATCTGCAGGCTCTACTTGCATCGCTCTGTTTGGCCAAGGTTATGATCCTTTCAATTGATTCTAAATACAGGAGTTTGCTCATAAAGTAAAATAAAAGCAATATACTTCACATATGTTATCCATTACACGTTTGACATGTTCACTTAAAGGCATATATTGTCCATTCTCATTGATATTTCATGGGTACTTCATGTTAATATACTATACCCTTCATCTACCTGTCAGTGGATGGACTTTACTCTAATTTAGAGTAATATCCTTACAATGGCCAATCACCTCATAAGTGGGATAAGTCCCTCGCTCTCTTGGTGACCACCTGCTGGTCACGATGGGATTATGGGTGAAGGTTTATGACAAGATTGATTTTCATCCCTGTCAATGAGTGTGTTGAGGGCAGATTCTCCTGTGGTTTAAAGCAGCAGTTTCTCCCTATGGACTGACTTGTGGATAACACATTATACGTTCTTTGAGACTCTTAAATCTACCTCCCCAGTTCTGGGGTTCATATAATGTCTGTTAGCAATGCAGCAATAAACGGTCCTGCCAGGGCATTCAAGCCGAAGGGGAATTCTGCTGTCAGGAGGGTAGAAGTGGATCTGATCGTAAAGTACTCTGGCCTTCCATCCCACACTTTGCAGTGAACACGCCTGGAAGTGTATGTAGGTCAGGTTTCTCATGCTAGAACCCTCTCTTATTGCCTTTAAACCTTTGGGTGATTTACGAGGAAACACTATTAGTGGGCTGATACCAGATAGGTGGTTTGTAAACAATATTAACCCTTTGCTTTTCCATGTCGTTTACACTGTATTAACGCCGAGCTATATTCTACATTTACGTTTAGTCATTTAGCAGACGCTCTTATCCAGAGCGACTTACAGTAAGTACAGGGACATTCCCCCCGAAGCAAGTAGGGTGAATTGCCTTGCCCAAGGACACAACGTCATTTGGCACGGCTGGGAATCGAACTGGCAACCTTCAGATTACTAGCCCGACTCCCTAACCGCTCAGCCATCCGACTCCCCTGATTCTCAGGGGTTTGGTCGTGGTCGTTCACTACGCTGTGACGCTGGAGGTGGATGCGGCCGGCATCAGTAATGAGACCATGGACTTCATCACCCTCCAATCCAACATAGTGGAGAAAACCTTCCCCGACGCTGAAGAGCGTCCCACTGTGGTCTACACCATCACTGACTTCCACAACTACATCACAGAAGCCCTGCACAAGGAGAACTTCATGAGCAATACCACTTTGGATGTAGATCCAGACTCCCTGCAGCTAGAGAACGGTAACGACCAGATCTAGAGACCTTCGTAGACTTTGAGCATGCTTGATTTAGCTGTTTGGTTTGAATGAACAATATTGGCCGGGTTTCCCAGATTCGTTAAGAAGCTCTTAATGCCAAGAGCTTCTTAGGAGCGTTCTAAGAGCGTTCTTAGAATGCTCCTAAGAAGCTCTTAACGCCAAGAGCTTCTTAGGAGCGTTCTAAGAGCATTCTAGAGCGTTCTTAGAATGCTCCTAAGAAGCTCTTAGCGTTAAGAGCTTCTTAACGAATCTGGGAAACCCGGCCATTATTGACACAAAATGGCTGACCATGTCCAAGTCACGCACCTATAGAGAACAAGAGTTCCTAAGTGTTTCACTTGATCTTAACCTTCCTATTCTCTTGCAGTGGAGAACTTGTTGCCCTCTGGAAAGCCTACAAGTCGACCAGTAGACAGAGATGATAACATGGTACGTGTCTGACAGATGTTTTCTGTCTATTTTCAAAAATGCCATATTGAGCTAATTATTGTCTCTAATAAATATAAAAAAGTAAAAATAAATAAGATAACAACAGAAATATAATAGAAAGATGACACAAATGTATTAAACTGACACACATGGCTTGTAATCTCAAAAACAAATTCCAACAGCACAGTTAAAAAATGCCTCAGTGAATCCCAAATGGACTTACTCCGTTTTTTTCTCTGTCTTAAACACACAGAGACAGACCCGGTAAATTGTAGTATTTAAAGGGCCACATCTGAAGTTAATTCATTATGACTTTCGTTAACTTCAAGATTTTTATTGATGCCTGCGGGCCATAACAGAGTTTTGTTTATCTTAGTGGTGAAAGACAATAAAACGCTGCTCACTTGCATGATCTGGACCACTTATGTGGGTTGAGCCCTGTTTCATTGTTTAACTGGCTCTGTTGTTGGCTCTGTTGTTTGTAAGACTTTTTTTTTTTTGGGGAAGAGCATGTGTGGTGTGTGTGTGTGTGTGTGAGTGAGCCAGTGCTTTTTTTAAATCCATTTTCTCTCTATGGATGTTCTGACATGTTAAAAAAGCGTACAGTATCTTGTCAAAGTTAGATGGTATTTGCTTACGTGTCCTCACTGTGTACTTTGCCTCATTCTTTAGGGAGTTATATCCTTACATTTCTGTTCTTATAATGTGTGTTTTTATCTGTTGTTGGGGTCACGGGCAATGTTACTCACAGGTTCTCAATTTCTGTGTAGTAATAGGGCCTTAAGGATTATGTGTTCACTAGTGGTCATCAGCTGTATATATTTTTGGCATTCCCAGCATGTGCAAGCATCCTAATTAGTCAGATATATCAAGTAACATGGATGCAACGTAAATGTTTGAACTCTTTGCCTCATGATGGATGAGCTCATTGTAATGTCTTTAAACACCGTGTTGAGAAAGTTTGAAATGAAAACATACAGTGTTTTTGTATGGAGACTAGCGAGACTGTCCAGCAAGAAATGTGTTGTTTACTTTACCCATTATTCTAACTCTGTTTGTTTTAGGATAACATTCTTGCTGCTGAGAAACCACCTGATGTTCCTGGACAAGATCTGGATAGCAACGACCTCTTCCTGAAAAAGGACGACTTTCTGTTTGACCCGGCTCTGCCCTTTGACCCCTGGAAGGACTCCGGGACCGTGGTGGCGAGTGACAACGATGTCCTGATTCTGGATGAGAGCACCATTCTGCCATCCACAGAGTTTTCTGATAAGACTCTGGGCCTGGGCTCTACTAAAGTCACCCCTGTTTCTACCAAGAGTGAGTAGTACTATACACACCAGATTTACATTCCATTCTGATGTGTGATGAACATATTCTATTATTTTAAGTCTTAAAGAGAAGGGATTACATTCATGAACTTCTGCATGTGTTATTCTGGTTTTAGATCATGGAAATATTGAAGAAGAGGGATTTCTTTTGGGCAACACTTTTACTCAACCCACAAGCACTGATATTCCCAATGGGGATGATGTGGTTGGAGCTGGAGGCTCCGGCAACTTCTCTGTTGGAGAACCGCAGACCACCGCAGCAACCGAGAAGGCCCCTATCTCAGCACCCCCTGGTTCTGACCAAGGAAGCCTCAACGATCACTTTTTGGATGCTGGATCTGGCTCTGGCTTTTCTGGAGATGGCCAAGGGGTGGATGTCTGGCCCTCGCTGCCGGTGACAGCCTCAGAGAACGGTGAGTACTTTGAGGAGGTTATGCCGCCACCGGACACCGAGCCGGAACAAACCGGAGGAGAGGAGGAAGAGGAGGAAGAGGAGTGGGGAGAAGATGCCTCTCCACGTTTCACGCAGTACCCAGAAGTTGTGGATCCAAAGGTGCCTGAGCTGATGGACTCCAAAGATTCTGGCCCTCAAACAGGCGACGCCCCAACTGGAGTGGAACACAAAGAAGAGCCAGAGGTGGAGGAGTCGTACCTGGACAGAACACTCATCACCCAGGACATCCGTACCAACCCCCATTTCACGACCACCACCCAAGCCCCTGTGTTCTGGACTATGGAGACCTTGACAGTGGAACTATCCATGCAAACACTGGAGGCCTCTGGGTTATATGATGACTACTATCCCAGTGAAGCGTCCACCGTCATTGCATCGACCACCAACTACCACATTCCAGATGCTTACACTAGCCAGGCCCCCATTTTGATGGAACCCATTAATATATCTCAGGAAGACGATGAAATCTTAGAGGAACTGCCTGTGATCACCACAGGGTCAACCACCCCAGAGGCAACTACCCCAGAGGCAACCACCCCAGGGTCAACCACCCCAGGGTCAACCACCCCAGGCACAATCAACCCAGGGTCAACCACCCCAGGGTCAACGACCCCAGAGGCAACCACCCCAGGGTCAACTACCCCAGAGGCAACTACCCCAGAGGCAACTACCCCAGGGTCAACCACCCCAGAGGCAACCACCCCACGGACAACCACCCCAGAGGCCACGGATAGCGCTCTCCCCACAGCTAGTGTTGACTCCTCAGAAGACGTAGCATCCACTGAGAAGCTAACTACTGTTGAGCCCTTCATCCTGAAGGACTTGGACACAGACACAACTGTAATGCAGCCAGTCACAGAGTCAGCAAACTTTGTGGATGTGGAGTTGGACACAGCACAAGACTCCATCTACGACAGGATCACATCTACACCCCAAGATATTGAGTGGTTCACTGAAAAACCATTACTTTTGGTGCTGCCAGAAATTGAGGACATCAATGATGAAGTTGAGGTTTTGGAAGAACAAGTGGCTGAGATCACGGAGGAATTGGTCCCCCTTGCCCCAAATGTTGATTTATCTGATGAGGACTTAACTAAAGATGAAATCCTTTTCGTTAGTACAGCCACCGCAGCCCCTCTAGTCACACCATCCGTGACCGTAAGTCACAGCACCCCTTTCTCACCCGAAAAGGAGTCACCATTTACACGTGTATCAGACACTGTGCCTGAAGAAGAAGATCTCCTGTACCACGAATCCTCGCACGAGGACGTACTTTTAAAGGAAGAAAAGGAGGAGGTCCAAGCAAGCCCAATATCTTTGGAAGGAGCCAAGTTCAAGTTCAACGCTCTCTGCAGTTATCGTAAACGGTACAGAAAAAGCTCCCACAAGCTTACCTCCTTTCTTTCAGCCAACATTCAGGCCCACAGAAAAGCTACCAGAGACAGCTGCACCAACTGAAGACAGAAGCCTCTCACTGGCTGAGCCTGTAGAAGAAAAGACTGATGTCACCTTTACTGAAGGAACAGATATTATCATTCCTCAAAGTCCAACCTCCACTGACCTAAACACGTACAGTCTAGAAGACAGCACTTCAATACCCAAGATTCAACCTTCTCTGTCAGGCTCTTCCAACATGGCACACAACATGGACCTTACCTTCGATGTGGTCCAGTATGACGAGACAGGCTACACGGATGGGGACAGCAGTGGGTATTCCAGTGTTGCTCAAGGCTCGGATGCAGACAGCAGCAAGGCTTTGGCAGCCAGCCCTGGTCGGGCTTTGATGGTCTTTTTCAGCCTCAGGGTGACCAACATGATGTTCTCCGAAGACCTCTTCAACAAAAGCTCTGCTGAGTACAAAGAACTGGAGCAGAGTTTTCTAGAACTGGTAATCTATTTTCTAAGTTTCTGTATTTTTTATTTTTATTTTTTTTTGACAGTCAAATTAAAGGAATTAGCATTAGCAATACAAGTAGTTATCAATGATGAGTACAATGACACTGTCTCTTTCCCTGTTCCGCCCCAGCTTGTCCCGTACCTGCAGTCCAACCTCAGCAACTTCCAGAACTTGGAGATCTTGAACTTCAGGAACGGCAGCGTTGTGGTGAACAGCAGGATGAAGTTTTGGAAACCTGTGCCCAGAGGAGTCACCAACGCTGTTTACCTGATCCTAGAAGACTTCTGTAACACCGCCTACCAAACCAAGAACATGGCTATAGACAAGCATTCACTGGACGTGGAATCAGGTACACGTCAACTCACTCTGCTGTTATTTTCTGCGTATGTATTGAACTGAGGTGTCACATGGCAACAGCAGACTTTCAAAACAGGTCACTGGTCACCTGGAAACTCCTAATGCTTTTGAAACTGTATCCAGAGGAATATGTATGACCTAATCTGTCTGGCTCAAACATGACCAGACATATCATACTGCGGGATATGGATGACTCATCCTCCTGTGTCCTGTGGTCTATCCTCACTGAGCTGAGCCCTTTTCATAAACTGTCTGAGCTGATCAGAAGTAATGCACTCATGTCTCAGCATTGATCCTAATACAAGCTGAGTCACAGCTTGTCTAGCATCCACAGGGACAACTTAGGGACATCCAGGTCTCTGACATCACACATGCTCATTTGAAAGGCAGCCCAGGCAGTAGTAATAAATATAAACCCACATAATATATATTATAACATAAAGTGTGTACTGGAGTTTTGCTGTTATTGCAATGAACGTTAACTGTTCCCCCCCCTCCCCCCTCCCCCCCCTCCCCTTTGTATCAGAGAAGCCCCAGACAAGTGAAACACTGTGTGTATGTTCTCTTGCTAACAGGTGACAAAGCAGACCCTTGCAAGTTCCAGGCCTGCAATGAGTTCTCTAAGTGCATGGTGAACCGGTGGTCTGGAGAGGCGGAGTGTGTGTGCGACCCTGGCTACTTCAGCGTGGACAGCCTGCCCTGCCAGAGCATCTGTGAGGTGCAGGAAGACTTCTGTCTGAACGACGGAAAGTGTGACATCATTCCTGGCAAGGGGGCCATCTGCAGGTGGGTAGAAGTTTAGAGATGCCCCTTTCAAATGAATACGGGACATTGGATTTGGCCTGTTTGGATCAGTATGTTTGCGTTTTGTGTATACATTACATTTAGTCATTTAGCAGACGCTCTTATCCAGACTTACAGTAAGTACAGGGACATTCCCCCGAGGCAAGTAGGGTGAAGTGCCTTGCCCAAGGACACACCGTCATTTGACACGGCCGGGAATCGAACTGGCAACCTTCAGATTACTAGCCCGATTCCCTAACCGCTCAGCCACCTGACTCCCTTATGTGTATAAGGGGTTTAGATTCGGTATTTGTCAAAGTGTCCTTGTGAATGTGAGAGTTTCTGTGGGTCTACATTCTGCCTGTGTCTGTGTGGTTCTGATGCTGTTCTGTTTATCTGCCTGTGTTCTAGATGTCGCGTGGGGGAGAACTGGTGGTACCGCGGGGAACACTGTGAAGAGTACGTTTCAGAACCGTTGGTTGTCGGCATTGCCTTCGCCTCTGTGGCTGGCTTTCTGTTTTTGGCCGCTGGCATTGTCTTCTTCTTGACCAGGACACTGAGGGACAGTTATGACAAGGACGATTCAGAAGACCCACTACGGTAAGAACCAACAGGAAAATAATTCAATTTAACAGACAATATTATTATTATTATTAGAAAAGGTTTGACTTTTGTTGAGTGGTACAGAACGATCTCTATGAGAGTAAAACTTGGATCAGAAGTAGGCCATTGGACGAAGACATAAATGCAGATATATCCATGTGGAAAAACTACTGATATAAATGACTTTATTTAAAGGTTTGGATTGGTGGATCTTTGGAGCCTGTGGATCTTTATAGTGATGCTTGACCCAAAAACCAGTCCAAAAAAACAGACCCAGGGGACTGTGATGAAACCATTTGGCAATCAATTTTGTTTTCTTATAAACCAACGAGGACATGTTTATTGAAAAACATCAAAACAGCCCTGATTGTGTTTAGAGGCATGAGTTGTGGGGTCACCATGGGAGTCTGCTCCTTGCACACACACAGTCAGGTAGTGATGGACAGATCTTGGACTTCTGCCTGATCTAGCACCGTGGGACAGTTAGCAGAGCAGAGCCAACACCCTCTCGCAGCGGGTTGTAAACAGTAACAGGTTCACGACATCCAGATCGAGGCAGCTTTTGGGTCAGATGCAGAGATGTTTCAGACAACTGTGCAATTCATGGAACACATGCTACAGGTTTTAGGCGGTAAAATGCGCACACTGGAATCCCTGTGTAAAAAGTGTTTGACAAACCTTAGAGGCTAGTATACACTGTATATACTGAAAATGAAAATGAAGTGTCTTTGTTTATGTTCGTCTTGGACCTTGATTCAAACAGACAAGTGGCTGTGATCAGACAGGAAAAATGAGCACCAGGCTGGCCATGAAGGCAGTTTCAGCTCTCTTCAGGGAAATGCACTTGAAAGCTCAGTCATGTGTTGAGAGCATATTGCCAGCTAAGGTTAAAGGAAGGGAAAGCTTTGGAACAGGCACAGAGTGACATCATGTGTCTGATGGGCAGTGCCTACATGCTTGACCAGCTGGTTGGAATCCTGTTTAACCAGCCTCAGGATGTGATGTCAATGCCGTCTGTGAGCAAAGCCACTGTCGCCTGACGACATTTCCCACACGCAAACGAGGGTCAAGCCCATCTACGGCAGCAGTGTTTGCGAGTGCTACTGTCTATGTCTAAATATATTGAGTAGTACAGTGACTGATATAACTGTGTCTCCCCCCCCCCCCCCCCCCCCCACTCCCCACCTCCTCTGTGCCCTGTAGTCACGGCGACAGCACCCCGTCCTTGGAGCGAGCTACCAAATACAACCCCATGTTCGAGAACGACCCCATGATGGTCCAGTACTACCGTCGCTTTGACGACGACGGCGACTCACACCGTGGCGCCGGTGACTCCTTGGCGGACTTCGGCAGTGAGGATATACGCCAGGTCTACGAGAACAGTGACCTTAGTAATCAGGTAGCGAACACAGACGCACTCCAGCTTAGTGGGAGATAACAGTAGGAGGGATGGAGAAAGAACTTGAAACTTATTTTTTGACGGCCTCTGTGTAAAATCATTCAGCAACATTTTAGGTTAAGGTTAACCACAAAGCAAAACCTGTTGTAAAAACATTGTAGTTACATGTGTAGTTAAATGGCATTAAGTGTTAGCGGTGCAGGTTATTTAAGTATTTATTTAAGTGTAAGATGACACCGTACAGGGGAGGGGTGGAAGGGGTAAGTTGATGTTGTACAGGGGAAAGCTGTTAAAGGTTGTGTTACCATAACAAGATCTATGTTAACATCCACATACCCCTGGAAAGCCTCCTGTAGCAAGTTTCAATTGTGTCATAACTTGTACTGCTAAAACATTAACAAATTGTAACTCCAAAGCAGTTCTATATAGTTCATAGCATAACTACATAGCACCATTTGTACTGTGGGTGTGCCTATGTTGTCACATGGTCTGTGTTGTAACCTTCATATAAAGGGTTGACATTGTGTCATTGTTTGCGGATGTTGTGGATAATCAGGTCAAAGTTCAACTTTATTTTTACTTAGCCTAAGCTAACCTGAGTAGCTAGACCGACTGTGGGCGAGCAGTCTGGAAGAATCTGACCCCACAACTACCTCTAGAGTTATATAACTGTCTCTGGCTCTCTCCTTTCAGGAAATTCAGGACCGTATGAGGATACTGGAGCTGTACACTAAGGATCGGCCAGTTTGCAGACTTTGTACGACAGCACCAAGTGTAAGTGACTAGTTCAGTATATACCAGAGAAAAGGAAAGAGCCTCACTTAGAGACAAATAATAAATCAGCTCAACAGGGCCATTGTTCATAGAAACATTCATGTAGAGATAGAAATTCCTGGGTAATTCATCTCAGTTTTGACTCACAACAACTCATTGTCTGGATTAAATTAAATTCGAAACGTTTTATATTGTACGAAGAGAAAAATATATTGCCTACTAAAACATTGTAAAGCTTTACTTTGAGTATGAAAACTGTCGGAACCGGAGACATTCATATTCATATTCGTGTTCCTTTGACTCTTCGTAGTGAATTTCACACAAACAGAACAAGTTAAAACTCCTTTTAGTCTTTAGATTGAAACAATAGTGTCATAGTGTCACCCCTCAAGTGGGTAAATGCAAGGTCGCTTGATAATCCAAACCTCCCCAGAGATTATGGACTTGGAAGGTTTGAGCCACGACACAGACTGGACAATCTCTCCTTCCCCCAAGAGAACGCCCGCCCTCTGATTGGTCAGCCGTATAACGTCTTAGCCTTGGAAGTGACTAGCAGACTGCAGACTTTCTCCCCCCCCATCAGCCTTCCTGTCTGTCTCGCCCTGCATGTTGAGACCTGTAATTCAACACGCTTCATTAAGAGACGTACACGTCCCGACAGATGGAAGTATAAGTCAGTACAGGTTTTAATAATAGCATGTTGGTCCTCAGCTTTGACAAGACTAAGTGTCTGGTAAAATAGTCCAGTCCAGCAGTCAAATCATCAAATGAATCCAACCCGAGGTGATGTCACGTACCTGTTCCCCGTTTTGAACTCTGCACAAAGGCAGTGCAGGACGTCCGAGGGTGGTTAATCTCCTCAGCAGATGTCAAAACCCAGGAAGAAGAGAGGAGACGAGGTCAGGACGGAGCGTGATCGTGTGCAGGTCATGTGCTCTGAGGGAGTGAGAGACCCTTCTGGGTCTTAATGAGACTTCACATTTACATTACATTACATTTACATTTAGTCATTTAGCAGACGCTCTTATCCAGAGCGACTTACAGTAAGTACAGGGACATTCCCCCGAGGCAAGTAGGGTGAAGTGCCTTGCCCAAGGACACAGCATCATTTTTCTCAGCCGGGAATCGAACCAGCAACCCTCTGATTACTAGCCCGATTCCCTAACCGCTCAGCCACCTGACTCTCTCACCTGACTTCAGGACCCTTCTCTAATTCATAGGGCATAAGTGGGCTACATTAACTAAATAAGTATTTCTTAAAAATGACAGTGTTTGTCTTTTGGTGTTGAACTAAAGGAGTTGTCTCAAAAGTGTGCATCCTTACCAGGTTGCTGGATGCAAAGGTGTTGTGTTATGTGGCCGTTGTCCAAGGATCATTTCAAGCCGTTTCAGTGCTTATTTTTCATTTTGTGTCACATAAGATGTATCTGTTGTATACATCGTATATGATGATCTTGTCTTGAAAACAGAGCCCTCGACCAGCGTGTGAACTCCTCCAACTAGGACCCTTTGAAGGCCAAAGTTGACGCTTTTAAACCCAAGGTAAGTTATATTCACGCTTCGTTTTTTTTATTATTCACAAATCCTCACAGTATGTTGCACTCTTTTCTGTGTTAGTAGTGAACTTTTCATCTTGGACCTTTCAGGAAGCTGCCTTTGTCTTTGGTCTTGAGAAAAAAAGAATGTGTCTTCGGTTGCCACGGTGATTCTGACGTCGCCCGACGATTCCAGACAAACTTGTGGACGGTTGGAAACAGAAACATTAATAAGGACACTTTTGTGCGGAGGAGGAATCTGGGCCTACGCAGTGGGCCACTAGTTCACGTGACCTGACTTTTTTTTTTTATAACCGTGGCTGTCAATACTCACTTTGTTTTTGTAACCAATGGCTTCCCTACCTAGTCAGTTTAGGTCTACCCCTTTCGATGCAGCCATTTTGAACATACTGCACATCATCTCAGCACCGAACAACACAGAAAGCACAGCTTTCCAGCTGTCCAGGACTTCTTTATTTCACCACGGACACCCTGTCCTCTCTTCCTCCTCCTCCTCATCCCTCTATTTCTTCAGTGCCTTCATTAGGTTCAGTCATCTTGGATGGATGTGGGAAAAGCAAAATCACTGTACACAATTCAACTGTCATAATACATTGTCATTTATAGATATGTTTTCTGTACACATCATCAGCTTTTTGCTTTCTGCTTAATATACCCGGTCATAACGGTCACTGTCCCATTTTGTGTGGTAAACTCCTGCCCACAGCTTGAAATATTCTGGGGGTTTTGAAATTACTTGATTCAAATATTTAGTAAAATTATTTATAGGTAGTCATTTGCATAGATAGTATCACCTGAAATGGGTACAATGTTTACCTGTCGGTGTTTAGGGAGAGCGTGTTTATCCAAATCAGTCAACTATTTTGGTTTGATCCCAAAACCAATGTAAAGATGTCCGATCGAAAGTGTGGTTTCTGATATACACACGTTGTGATCAACAAGTCTTGTTAAATGTCAGCTCAGACATGCTTGTCATTGGTGAGCTCTTATTTGGTGTGCTTAGGAGAAATAGATTTTCTTTTTTTCTTAGTTGATCTTCAACGTGTCTCCTTAAACCCAATGCTTCAGGGTTAAATCTGTCTGTCTTTGCCATGGACATGTTTTATGATGTTGTGTTTTTACATTGTCTTCAGATAGCTGAGAAACCAAACAAAGCTCTGTAAAGTGTGTCTGGGTTTAGACGGTTCAGAGCAAACACATGCAAATGTTTTTTCAGAATAAAATCTTATTATTTTTTACTATTTTTTTTTAATGAATGATTTGCTGAGGTCTAGGTGCCTAGTTGGCACAAGGTCAGCAGCACTGACATTTACGTAATCTAAGAGCTCGAAGGCTTTCCAGTGTTAGAGCAAAGCCAAAATCTCTTAAACACAAAGTGACAAGTCACCTTCCCACATACCATGCTCTGGGTCATCCTTAAGAACCTATTTGCTCAAGGTACATGCTTTACCACGACTTAACAATTGCTTACAGTAATTCAAACCAAACGCTCTTTAAGCTCTTTCCACCAAACGAACCCTGAGCCAGCACTTTTATTTGTAGGTGGGGTGTGTTTGTTTAGCTCGCTTGTTCGTCCCTGTTCTTCCTTCCCTGCTCAGGCTGTACTGTGTCTCGGTCTTCATGCTTTCATCGTCTTTATTGTCCTCGTCAAACCTGCCGGGAGAGACGCGGGATGAACACACAGGGGCTACTGTTGAAATGTCCTCTCCGCAGTTTCCAGGCCTCCGCCCTGAACAAGACCCGGATGCCTCCCGCCCTGTCAGTCAAACGTGGCGCCATGACAACCTAACGACAGAGAGGAGGTTAAGACGGTGGGAAAACTGAAGTTCTTTGCCTCCGACTATAGATCCGACTATAGATTTCCTCCTTGGCCTGTTCACTCCGGTTCATCGGCAGGACTTATGCGACTACATGTAAATATCTGACCATCAAGCTGAATGAAGACATAAACAAGACAAGTTCATCTACAAATTGATGTTACCTGGACCACGGTACAGACACTATCCTAACTATCTTTTAGTAAATATCACTACACACTGACGACATGACCAATACGCGCAGAACTGCAACTGGAAAGCCCCTCGCGGGGCAGTGTTCTATTGGATGTGTGGGGGGGCGGCGATGGGGACAGCTGGAGATGGTGAGAGGCTTATAGCTTTGCCTCTCTAGGTAACCCAGTCCCCACCATTCAGGGCCAACTTCCTGTCGCGATCATTTGTTAAACCTCCAAACAAATCAAGCCATGCATGGGTAAAAAATGGGGAATTCCGACATATTAGTCAACAGGCTTCTCAGAGGCACTGGGAAAGCACATTGGAAAATTACCTCCATTGGATACAGTGTTACTGTAGATATGCCATTCCGGCTCCAAACCGCAATGACTCTAATAACCTCCAAAACGATTCCCCTCCCACGTCTGATCTCCTGGTATCCATGGCAGCGTTTGTAAACAGAACCTTCACATCGTGCTGAAGGGGTCCCGGGCGGGACACAAAACCACAGTTGAGTAGCAGTGTAAGAATGACTTAGCAAACAGCTGCTAGTGCATGTGAGGCTTGTGAATAGGAGTTGTAAGGGGGTTTCTGGTGATGCAAGACAGTTTATGAGGGCTGAAAATCCCATATTAGAGTTTTGATTCATGTGCTGGATTCAGCATCAGTTCTTATTTAAATCTAAGACGAGTTCGAGTTGTATGAGATCAGTCTTAGATGAATAATCTGAGCTTGTCGATCCTGGTGCGTTGGCTAGTTATAGGCTCTTGATTTGAGAATGTTTTACACCTCGTAACCGTGGCCACGGCATGATGCAGACAGATAAAGACCACACACACACACACACACACACACACACCCTAGAGACAGCTGGAATGCTGATCTAATCACACTGTTCGTACCAGTCTTTCTCACCGGTGAGAACCGGGTGTGTTACAAGCACCTGTCAGCTGGGCTCTAACCAGCTCCCTCAGACGCTGAGCTGAAGGATGAGAGAGGCGGAGGGACGTTTGTTTATTTCTGGGTATTTCCACTGGTTTGCAGAGATGCACTGTGTGTGACGGCACTGTTCTTTGGTTGAAATGTGACTTCAGCAAAGGTGGGTTATGTAATGAGTATGTGGTCTGGATGGGTTCTGCATCTGGTGCACGGATCATGACTTGGCTTCTAATGCAGGCACTCAGTAATGATACTCTGCATGCACACTCTCCAGACAGTTTAACCATCTACTCTGAGCCACTCCCTGACGTTGGCCCTACAGTTTAGTTCACGGTTTTCTCCTCGGTGACAGCTAATGTGACAGTCTTAATCGATTCCACCATTTTCTTCAAATGAAGCTAAAGATTGCCCAGAGAAACATTTTCCATGACCAAATATATTTTTACAGTATAATTTGACTGTATACTGTTATACTATCATCCTTGCTTTTACATTGAGTGTTAAGCAGTGACGGACTCAGGATGTTTGAAGGGCGAAACCTTGCCCCCTCCTCCCCGCCCAAGACGGCTAATGGTGTTCTGTCACACCGTGCGTCTTGTCACTAAAACCATCCTGGCAGTGAAACATACTGTGCCATCCCTGCGTTGTCACGCTCACGTCCTCATTACCCCTTCCTGCCACTAGAGGGCTCCACACATTTACTTACACGTCAGCACCAACCTACAGGTCTCTCCCCCAGAGGAAGAGCGAAAATTAATTGTCAGGAGAACACCTACACACACTCGCACACACAGTCACAAGGCTACACACGCAGCTACACACAGACACACACACAGTCACAAGGCTACACACACAGCTACACACAGACACAGACACACACACAGCAGCGAGTTTCTGTCTCTGTTTAGGGGACAGGTGATGACTGGGCCACAGGCCCACAGCTATCAGAGCCCAGTAAATACACCAATCTGCCTGTTTCGGTGTGATGGATTCCAGCTTGCACTGGTTCTCGTGCTGCTTCCAGGGTGTAAGGATTGAATTAGGTGTGCATCTTAAAGTGCTTAGGCCTTTGGCAGTCCCTGTAATGGTGGGTGTGAAGCCCCTCGACTTCCACAGCGGGTCCCCACCCCCCACCCACCCCCACCCAAACACCACCACCAGTCATCTTTCTGTGGGTGTATCTCATTAGGTTTTTCTTCTTCTGGCGTTCTGGCGGCGGGGTATTTCTTCAGGAGCAGAGCTCAGCACGTGGCTCTGCGACTTCTCTCCTGTTCTTCACGTGCACCGTGGAGAATCAGGGAATGAGCACGATCCTTGGCTAAAATACACCCTGGGCAGTAAATGACATTGGGTTTGTCTCAAGAATGTGTGTGTGTGTGCATGTGCGCTCGTTGGGGCCACAGGTTGTGTAAGAGAGTGTGTGTCTGTGTGTGCATGTGTGCTTGTTTGGGTCCAAGGTTTGTGCGATTGTGTGCCTGGGCTCGGTGCACGGTTGTGGTTGATGAGACGCCCCCGCCTGTCACTCATCTCCGGGAACAGTCAACACCTCGGCTGGGGGAGGGGGTGAGGACGGAGGGACTGCTAGAATAACAGCTTTCTCCCAACAACCACAACCGGAGTGATGAGGGAGGCAGTTGTCATCAAGTACACTAACACGAACGTCAAACAAAACCAGAGTAAAAAAAAAAATAGCAGTCCCACTTTAAGATTCAAAAGATGGGGAGAGGGGAGGGGGGGGGAGGTCATTTGCAGAATGAAAAGACCATCAGGAAAGAATGTTTGAGAGTAACTTGGTCTTCTCTGCGGTGGAAAGGATTGTCACTGTGCATATCAGCGAGGGAGCTATAATACACAGACCCTATTGAAATGGTTGAATCTGGATCATAAATGTACAGCCGTTTCTGATGTGGTGGTCTGTGACTGTGGAGGCTCCCCGCTGCATGTTTGGCTGAGGTTAAAAGAGCCCCGACTATCGGGTCTTTGATGAACGATTTTTATCAGCCCCAGAAAAAAACAACCGTCCCAGTGGGATCCATGTGGGAAACGTCAAAACTCAGAGCATTACGAATCCTGTCAACATAAAGATCGAATGTCATCGTTATATTACGATAGTATTGTTTTACGACGTAACAAACAGAACTTAAACTTAAACTTTGTTTTGGAAGAAAAACTTTGTTGGCTGCGCTTCAGCTAGGAGTTCGTCTTGCAGTCTGAGTAGTCGATGTGAAACTAATGTTGTAGTTAGGGGGAAAAGGAGCCCGATTGGCTCCGGGAAGTGAGCACAGATCTTGTGTGTTAACTCTGCCTTGAAGTTGTTTCACTGGAAAACCACCCAGAGACCAAGAAGTGATCTGAGTCTTCTGAGCGAGTGGTAATGGGATGGCGGACGTCCAAGCCGGGAGCGGGGACCATGTCCAACTCAGCCTTCCAGATTTCCAACACCCTCGATCATTAGTGCTCTGGGAGGAGGGCTGTCAGGAACCGTTGTGACAACCATGCATTCAATGACACGTTTGGACTTTAGATATATACAGTCTTTCCGCTATACCAGCACCAAATAGTATTTAACAAACCAGGTCCTATATTGATATGTATTGCTGGGCTGTGAGGGGTGCAAGGTTGAATAACCTTTTCTTCGGCTTCTATCAGGTCCCAGTCTTAGTAACCTTTAAACCAGGCTCCAATATCGAGAGAAAGAGAAAATAATGAGCAAATAATCGGAAGAAAAGGGAAGAGATGGAGGTAGAGCAGAGGGAAGGTGAGCTGATTTGACACAAATCGACTGTGATGACTGGAATTTCTGTCTGCCTAGCAAGGCAGAGTTATGGTTGGCAGGAGGCAGCAGGGTAGCACTTGAAGAGGGAGAATGATGGTGGGGGGTGTGGGGGTGAATTATCTTCAAATGGACGAGTGTAACTCTCGGCTCTGAGATCATCAACTTCTCCAACAGAGAGAAAGAGAGAGAGAGACAGAGAGAGAGACCGGGAAACAGTTGCTACCAAAAGAAAACATTTGATTTTAAAGTTGGTGCAGGATGGAATAGAATAGAATTAAAGCATCCATGAAAATCGGACAGAGTTTAAGTACACAATCAGATCAAGCTGGATCATGCATCAATAAATCAATGGATCAACAAATCAGCAACGTCTGTTTTTTTTACCAATAGGTAAAATATCTGTTATTCCTAGAGAGGTGGAAGTTTTATTGTCATTTGTGGTTTTACGTGTGGGTTGCGTTCTCGGTCGTCGTTATCTTGGTGTGAGGTTTCCCTCTTTCCTGTGCCTTTTCCAACGCAATTACCCCTGAGCCAGTGTCTCAGAGTTTGACAGTTCCAACTCTTTCGGAGGGCAGTTTTTTATTTACCCCTTTCCTGTGTTGGATCAAAGTGGAGCCTTGGGCATCAGATCAGATTGAGAACAGACCCTGCGTTAGATAAGGCGGTACGTACCTCTAATGGAAACCACATTAATGACGAAGGACTGCATGGCACTGGGCTCCGCGGCTTTGAGAAGCGGTGACGCTCGCTCGGTTGGCAGACTCGCACTTGTAATATCCCAGGCCGCCCAGATAAGGTAACAGAACAGGCACTATTACCGCCTCCCAGAGCTAATGTTTGTTTCCATAGTGATTACTTTTCCACTCGCGGACATAGGGAAAGTTTGTTTCAACATTTTTAACGAACCCCTTGGCTGGGTTGTGTCAAATGTGTGAAAAACTTGATCCTGACAGTCAAGAGGAGAGCAAAGTGGGTGTTTTTGTGCCCGACCTTCTGCAGTGCTCTTTAATTGTTTTGGGACAAAACTGCCGCGGTGATGCCAGCTTTATGGACACATAGAAAAGCAATGTTTGACAGAAATAACGATGTATTGATACAAGGAAATAAAAACAACTCCAGGGACACAAACGTAACTTCCTTGTTTGGCCATCCCTAGTAGGCCAATGTGGCAGCTCGTTATGCTTTAATTTAAAGGCAGCGAAATAAACATTTACTTTGTGAGAACTTTTAATCAACGATGTGCCTCCAAGAATAGTATTTTGGTAGTTTATATGTGAACTTGAAAATAAGGAAGAGCAAGGGTGCTGGGGGAAAGCTGTTTAATCTCAACAAGCTTGAACTGGAAGACATTGCCTACATATTTGACAAAGAGAGATTTAACTGAAATTCTTAGGAGTCAGAAACACCTGCCCCCTGTCAGAAGTCACCTGGATCATCTGCATATATGTAGTTTAACAATTTTGCCTTCGGGTAATTTCTCACTCCATTTTTACCATACCCACAACTGTTACATAATCGTTTCCTTCAAGTATGACCTTGAAGAACTGGAATTTCCCATTTAATGCCCAGGCTTAGAAGCCACTCTCGTAAGTGCTTCTAATATTAGCTATGAGTGGAACTAATCTAGTTGTTTATGCCCAGTGAAATCTATGCCATTCAATGTGAAAACCCTGATGTCCTTGAGCATGATGTCAAATCGAATCAAATCAATATGAATTTGTATGGCCCCTTTTTACAAGCAATGTCTTTGCCCTTTTGCTCATAGAACTGCCCCCAAACCAACTTAAAAACCCTCAATGTCTCCAAGACAACGCAACCACAAAGCTTCAGGGATCTTCAGATTTAGCTGTAGAATGATAGAGAGGATTTCCTTATCCTGCCAACCTTGATTTACTCTCTATTTGTCTCTACTACTAGACTTTCGATAAATGATACCGTAAATATCCCATGTGATTTAAATTACTGTCAGGTAGACACATTTTACAGGTTGATGCCTGCAAATAAAACGTGTGTTTACTGTAAGGAAACATGTAATGAGAGACACGCCATAATTCAGGGTAGTCACGGTGATTACACTGACATCTGGCAATTTTAGGAATACCAAAAGAAAAGCTGTAAGAAATTATATGTCATTTATGTGGCACAAAATGCCTATTAATGTAACCCTTAAAGTGACCACATAGAATTATGTTTACCCCCACTTAAGTATCTGCAGAAAAATACATCGGTTTTTTCTGTGCAACATAATACCACAGCTGGTAAATGTCAACATAGTGACATATTGCCTTGAGATCATATTGCATAATCTGCACTGCTGAGGTACTTTCGATTGGATTCAAGGGGACATAATGACAGTAGATGAAGGAAAATCCTTCTCCCGGGGTCTCAGGTCTTACTGAAAGCCTTGAGTCTCTGCATGCTGCCCTGTTACGGCTTTCACCCTCGTCTTTCTCAGGTGTCCATCAAAACCGACCTTGGAGGGTCCACACGGGAGAAACCTCGTCTCATTTTCCCCCTTTTTCTTTGGTGAGAACTCTCATCTGTCGTCCATGAGCGAACGGCCCCATTGCAGCTCCACACGTGAGGACACGGTGTTTTCCCCCTGCTGTTGTGACGGCCACAGCCCTCGGAGCGCAGCAGCAGCAGCCTCCCGAGTGGAAAACAGAAACACCCCTGGATACGGTTGCAGCCGCAGAACAAACGCTTCACACTCGGCTGCACTCTGGCTATGCCGGAGCCGGAGGTGAGCTCCTGGGATGGTTGAGTGGCCGGGCCGGTGGGACCCTCCTGATCTCTCCACCCGCCCTCACCTTCACGCCGCTGCCACCGTGGCTGCTGGATGTTTGTTAAGGATCTGTTCGGTTCATACACACCTGTTTCAATAACCTTTTAGGCTTACTGAGGGAGTTGTGGCTCGTGTCACTCATAGTCCTCGTCGTTCTTTTTCTTTTAATGAGAGAAAAGGTCTGATTTTCTTATTTTGTCTTTTTTTAAATTATTTTGCTTCAGTAACTACACATTCTAGATTTCAGTTTCGTGTTTACATTTAGTCATTTGGCACTTACTTACATTAAGTACAGGGACATTCCCCCGAGGCAAGTAGGGTGAAATGCCTTGCCCAAGGACACAACGTCCTTGGGCAAGGCCAGGAATCGAACTGGCAACCTTCTGATTAATAGCCTGATTCCCTAACCGCTCAGCCATCTGACCCCCATGTTAGATGACAATATACTGTAGGGACTTAATTAGGCTATGTGGACATTTTTCCAAGTCATCACTAAGGTCAGTCCAGAAACTAAGTCCAAAATGATTATTTTACAAGACAGGTTGATAAACCGTTCTAGCAGCTAGCATTTTATGGATGTGTCGTGTTCTGAACCATATGCTGATGTATTTCTGCTGGGGATCTGAAACATAATTTTCCTCACATATTTATTATGTTTTTGTATTTTTTTGCTTTTATAAAATTGTTATGACTGTCCTTTGGCAGCATTTCCATCTGATACCGAGTCAAAAGGCTATTTGGCAGACACGGGGTTGAATAAAGACACGGCACTTGAAAAAAAATAAGTCTTCAAATTCGTTCTCTGAGGGTTCGACTTTACGACTGAGGTATCTGCTGCGGTAATATTCAAAAAACCCCTGTGCATCACGTTTAGCTAAATACTAAACAGGCTGTAAATGACAAACCTGATACATGTAGTTTAGTCCTGCTAGCTAACTGTGGATGGTGGATCAGCCAACAATATTATTATCTAGTCCCTTGATTATGTAACTGAATAGTAGTGAGGGGGGGCTTGGTTCAATCCCGATCCTGTTCCAAGACTTAGGTCCTCTTGGAGCCTCCAAACGAAAACATCGTCTTCATCATGTGTCTGCGTGATCGGAGTCAAGATAGTCAGGTGTTTCCTTGGTTTCCATGATGCGGAATGTGCGGTCCTTATTTGGAAAGCCTCGCCATGGAAACCAAAGACACATGTAACCCACAGGGCTAGGAGAACTGATGGTTATGTAATGTTGGATTATAACGATACTTTAATTCAATATAAACCTAATGGGAAGCTATAGCATCAGACCTTTTCCTGGCGCTCTCCTTTGCCCAACCAACATTCTTGCTGTTTCGTCTGCTCCACACAAAGCTCTCTGGGGACATGAGGAAGTTGCGTGGTGTGCAACCCAATCTCTGTGGACAGTTAATGTTAGCCATGTTGTTCCAGCCTGCTCTTTACGTGACCTCACAGAGGTCCATCGGCAATCAACGTCAGGGTGGGATTGTCCAGGAGGAATGCTTAGCCTGCAGATGGAGAGATAGAAATAGAGAGAGATAGAGAGAGATAGATATATATAGAGAGAGAGATAAAAAGAGAGAGAGAGAAATAGAGAGAGTCTGAATGGATGTGACTCTGAGTATCTGTTCGTTTCACATTGTTAACATTGCTTTATAGAGAGCATATGGTACGTGAAATGGTGCTTTACTCTCGTGCATCAGTCACAGTGTTTTCCAGGTGTGGTCCTGTTTCCAGATCGCTGTGGATATAGGTGGAAAATGTGCACACCAGCCCATCTCCCACATGTACGTCAGACATGCTCCCAGTTCAAGGGAATCAAAAGATCCCAATGTGATACTTACTCCTTCAACCTCTCAACCTCAGTGATTCCAAAAGTCCCCCAATGCTCTGATCTGAGGACTGTGTTGCTCCAAGAAATGTTTGATACAGGTTTTACTCGTGTCATAAAAACCTTCTATTTTAGCGAGGTACGCTGTTGCGTAACAACCTTTGTACCGCAGTGGCGAGGGCTCCTGGCCACGCTCCCACTCTGTCTCCCTGTGTAATGGCTGCTCTAGCCTGTGCATCCAAGACCCCTGTGTCTATAGCTGCTTATGAAACCCAACTGCTTCAGGCTGCACGTGAGCTGGACAGAAAGGGAGATATTGGGAAGGACAAAATGGGGGGGAAATGGGAGTGGGGGCGGGGGGGAGTAGAAAAAATCTAGAAGGAAACTTTTATTATGATGCTAAAACCTATTAGAATAGCATCAGCTATATTGCAGATCTCAGTACACAGTTTTGCATTAACAAAGTATTTAGCAGTTTAATCAAAACATTGAAATGAGTCAAATTAGGGAAACATTTGTATTTTAAAATATATTCTATATGGGTTGACTTGTAGGAATTGTATAGTGTGTACTCACTCAGGCCTGGAAATGCTTGGAATATATAAATATGTAGAAAACACTTCCTTTCACTGATGACTACACATTGAAGAAGGACCAGAGGCAGCCGTTCTACACAGCAAATCAAATAGGAGCCTGTTTGGAGACTTACATGAGTCTCTTGTGAGTTGGATTTAGACTCCCCTTGTGGTTCCCCTATCTTAGTCTTGGCCGGCCTTGACAGATACTTCAATACATGAAAAGGGACACATCTCGCCAGAGAGGATGTGGATGAATGGAAGGGGAGATATCCTTTTGACTATGTCTAAAACTCTGTGTCCTTAGTGAGCTGTAAGATAAAAGACCACCAACTGTCATTTTGGTGTATGTCCACCTTATAAAGACGACAGTCGTCTTTTAGACATGAGATTCCGTCTGGATTTTGTGAAGCTTGACTCAGGTCTACCTCATGCACTTAAAAAAGTGAACCATATTACAGTATTAACCAACAAAACTAAATCTAAAGTTAACATGTAAAAACCACAGGAAAACCACAATGGTAAGAAAACAGGACAAACCAGCACTTGAAATATAACTTCTTAAATAGAAGTGGAAGAATCCTTAAAACCTACCTCTGTCAAATACCACTTTTCTCCGCTAAACATCAATCCCTGGTTTGCTTTTCATTGCAACGTGTTTTCATTGGAGCACACTGCTGTAATATAGTCTTCTGCGGCCATACGTATTACAGAGGGGGATAGCAATGCTTACCCGGTTGACTTAAGAAACCACACGGTTTGAAATATGGGTATGTGAGGCCGCAGTGGTCTCTCTATGAGGTAGTGCTGGACGTCTTGATTGTTTACACTGGGATAACATGGCACATGGACACCTCCACACTCTGGCACTGCCGCTCTCAACCTGCAGCTACAGAGGAAATGGTACACGTTGTGATGGACAATAACGAGAGAGGCAGAGAGAGAGACAGAGAGAGAGGCAGAGAGAGAGGCAAAGAGAGAGACAGAGAGGCAGAGAGAGAGGCAGAGAGAGACAAAGAGAGAGGCAGAGAGAGGCAGAGAGAGAGGCAGAGAGAGAGAGGCAGAGAAAGGCAGAGAGAGGCAGAGAGAGAGACAGAGAGAGGCAGAGAGAGACAGAGAGAGAGGCAGAGAGAGAGAGAGGCAGAGAGAGAGGCAGAGAAAGAGGCAGAGAGAGAGAGAGACAGAGAGAGAGAGGCATAGAGAGAGGCAGAGAGAGAGGCAGAGAGAGACAGAGAGAGAGGCAGAGAGAGAGGCAGAGAGAGAGACAGAGAGAGAGGCAGAGAGAGAGACAGAGAGAGAGGCAGAGAGAGAGGCAGAGAGAGAGACAGAGAGAGAGGCAGAGAGAGAGACAGAGAGAGAGACAGAGAGAGAGGCAGAGAGAGAGACAGAGAGAGAGGCAGAAAGAGAGGCAGAGAGCGTACTGCCTAGTTTTCCTCCGGAGATCCATCTCCAGCTTTCGGCTGACCATTAGTACTGAGAGCTATAGTGAAGGTTTTAATACCCCACACAGTCTTGGGAGATTTTGCACGTGACTCATATGCTGAGCACATGGACACCAGAACTCAGCCCACCAGCTACAATGAAGGAAAAAAGAAGCATGTATGTCCACAGTTACATGATATGTATCACCTGTAATCCCTATCAAACATCCACGATGATCTACGTGTTGTACGTGTCTTGACTCTGAAGAAGGTATGGAGTGAGGTAAGGATCAGCCTGAGGTTTGCCTGCTAACGTCACTAGGAAAAACTCTGGTCCCACTTGTACATCATCAGGCCCAAATGTTTCCCATTGTCATTTCAGAGAGGTAATTTCAGGACCTGAGCTACAGTGCTTCATAACTGGCAAACGGACAATGGTTTTCACAACCACTCTACAGGACATCCTACAGATTGAGCATTTTGTCAAATGTGAAATATTTTTCACTGAAACAGGTGTGACTTTTATACTTAAAAAACGCCCTCTCACAGACTGGAAAATATCTAAACTTGGCAAACATCGTTTAATGTGGAACACAGTCCTAAGTGAGAACAAGTGCTCCTTAGACCGTCTCCCAACTCCAACCTCAATTAAACCATGGTACTTTGACAGGACTCTGTCACCAGTTGTTAGGGGAGCCGTACTTTGGTTGTGTAGCCATATCTGATACTGTAACCAGACCAGAGTCAGAGGGATCCAAGTGCAGAAGGTTTTATCCAGGAACAAGCACAGCCCGCTAACCAGGCAGACAGGGCAATAGAGATCATCCTAAATCATAGTCCAAAGTACAGGCAATGGTCGTAATAACTGGCTAACGGGGCAGAGTAGATTATCCAAAAAAAGGTATTTGGGAAGGGCAAGACAGACTAGACTAAAGGATGCCAGCTCTCAGACAGAACTAGAGGAAGATCATGATTTCACAACATAACGAAGGAACACGGGTTTAAATAACGAACCAAAATGTCAGACAAGCAACATGTGAAACCAATGAACAACAGAACTCAGGAGAAGCAGAGTGCAGCTCTGTGAGTGCACCTGGCAGGCCGGTCTGTGAGCAGAGGTGTGGGAGATACAATTCTGGCTTTCGAGTTGAAATAAAATACTTTCTTAATCTTCCCCATCATCTTAATGTCTTACCTCCAGTTTTGAAAAAGGCAGGCTACCGTTTCAATGGTTTTAGACATGGAAAATATATTGTATACATACGTAATTACTTCACTGTTATGGCGATATGAAATTGTCCTTGCAGTACTTTCACATTGGTAGCTGGGTGGCCAGTGCCTGTTCTGGCATTTGTCAATCCATTACATGCAGAAATCAGATATAAACTCACCAAACCTCATTTACTCTCAATTGTGGATACCTACGTTTAAGTTTTCCAAATAAATGGTGCAGAAGTCGTTGTTTTAGAAGTGGAAAACGTATATCTATTTGTCAAGAATGTTTGTCTAAAACAAACATGTCTCTCTGGTAGCACTCAACAGCATACATGGCACGTATAATCACCAGGAATTTTTATGTTCTGTCAATTGTTCGGTAGATTTCCATATCCTTTTTAACAGGGAGGTCACATATTCTGACGACAGGTCCAGATGTTTTTTTTTTTTTTTTGTAAACTTTTGAAACTGTTTTTTTCTCAGCTTTTTTCCAACAATATTTTTTCAACCTTTCAAACGTATTTTTCAAAAATATGTTTTCAACCTTTCGAAACTTTTTTTTCTAAAATATTTTTCCAACCTGACTACAGCTATCAAAATAAGTGACCTCTTGTTTCCAGGTCCAGATGTTGACCAGATCGGGGATTATCTTTTGATTATATATGGCAAGGACAGATAAGTCACTTGAGATGGTTTGGTTGGTGTGTCCGACATGTTCAGCCATTTAAGCAAACACAGGCATTCTTGAGTTTAAACTTCAAAGGCTTAAAAGCCTTTTACTGTACACCCTCAGCAGTGACAAAAATATGTGGAATAAACACAAGATGACTTATATTGTTTAGAGAACTAACCATTGACTCATGAGCCATGTTTTCCACTAAAGCTCACTGACATCTATATGTCATGGTTTTTGAACTGAAAATATATTCTCAAATATGTGATTCAAGATCAAATATAAATCATTTTACTTCAGGCCTAACACTTGACTGGACTGAGAGTTGGACAGATGTACTTGCCATTAGCACACTCTGTCTTAACTAAGACAAAGCCAAAATACTAGAGAGGCTCTCGCTTATATAAAATGTTCAATGTGCCACATACTAAATGATGAAAAACTGTGCTGGCCAAAACCCCTGCTTTTGCAGCATTTATCATGTGAGTTACTGTTGAACTTGCAGAATTCATAACCATTAATACTGGAGATTACATAAGGGTGAACGTCAGAAACTGGGACATTGTTCGTAAGAATCTTGTTAAACAGTTCAGCAGAATGAGCATTTGTCCAACGTCCGTTTTACAGTGCACGGGTGTGTGTTTGTGTGTGTGTGTTAGAGAGACTACAAAGTCCTTGAGTTTCCTATTGACCTTCTCAGGTTCATGACTTCATGATGAGGTTGGCCTTTTGTGTGTGTTGACTTCTGATAGGTGACTATAAAGATGTTGAAAAGTGAAACATTTCTGGTAAACTTCTCAATGAACAGCTTTTGATACTCTGTTCTCATTCTTTGTTTTGGATTTCTACATTTGGAAACAGTCTCTCTAAAACATTTATGCCGGTTATGAAAGGCACATATTCCATGGAGTTTTACCTCTCAAAACAATTTACTGACGTAAACTGAAGTAGCCAAATCAATGTCTTGAGTGGACATTGTCTCTGTTAAAGTTCTCCATAAAAGTAAGGTCTGCATGTTCTAGATCATTTCTCTGGCCAGGTGTGACGTCCTCACCTGACCTTGTGGAGTTTTCAGGGAAGTTTGGGGTCAAAGAACACAAACCAGGAAGTTCTCCCATTGTTCTAGTAAAACTCTGCAACATGAGCTCAAAGATGTACTCTGTCTTGCAAAGACAAGAAGGCAGACAGACTATTTTATAGGATGTCCCAGTCAAGGTGGATTTATGGGTGAGTTTTCCTTTGTACTGGACCTACGGTAGGTTCTGAATTGTAGAACAGAGATATAAATGCTTGTCAGGCCAAAGAACAAAGACAGAAATTCAAACCAATGCAAATAAATCTTTGACCAACGGTTGAAAACGGGGATGTCACTCAAAGCAGCCTGCAATCAAGAAACTAACCAGGGTGAGATTTTCTAACACGTACCGCGAGGAGGGAAAACTGACCCTAGAACAACATCCAAAAACAAGTCTACTCAACTCCCCCTCTGTGTTCATGACAGGGGTGCCATTATTTCAGGAAACATTCCACACATCGCTGTTTCCGTGCGCTTGTCATGAAGCACACCCCAAATGTGGCGTCCACTCTGAGTTTATTTTCACAAATCCTGCCAACACGTCAACATTTTCAATGAAAAAAAACAAAAGATCATGTGAACTCTGGAGTAACATGTATGTTGTTGGAGTAATTGATCTTAACATTTCTCCATTCTTTTACTCAATGTTAAATATCCTGCGTTTATTTCAAGAGCAGTGACAAATGTGCTGGTTTAAGCTATAACCATTTAGCCCTTGACAATTCTGAGAAACACTTTTTCCAAGGAATGGAAAATATTAAATGATTTTCTCCTTTTCCAAACAGCCCTTCAAATGAGAGATGGCCCAACTAAGGGATGGGCTTGATGTGCCACTAAAGGGTTGGCCAGTGAGGGCTACATCTGCAATCGTTCTTCAAATGATTAAACTTGCAGATAAAAAGTTTTAATTTGATATTTGGAGTCCATTTTGCTGGTCTACTGACCACCCCTGTGCCAGATGCCAGTGGAGTGAAATTTCCCATATGGCCAAAGAACGTAGGAAACTCCTTGTGGAGAAGTATAGGGATACGGTGTTGCAGTGTGTGTGAAAAGTAGTATTAGTGAAGCTTGGGTGAGGCGTCACCAAAAGGCACCCACTCTATTTCCCCACTAACATAATACCTTGAGTTACAGTAATTTCATGGTTTGGACAACTGTCAGATTCTGAGGAGGCGGTTTTTCCCTACTCCAACCTTTGCACTAACTACAGTATGACTGCAATATATTCCATTACCAACTTTAACACGGTTCTATATAATAAAAAGATGCAGCTTAAAAAAAATAAAAAAAATAAAAAAATAAAAAAACCCAACCACAAATGAAAGCGACAAAAATAGGATCAATATATCGTTGAGTCCTAAGCAACGGCCATCGAGAAAATTATGGGATGTTCTGTCATTTTCTCCTCTGCAGCTCTCCTGCTCCTCAGCGCTGACCATGTCGACTTCCCTCATCCATGTGTTTTTACCAGCTGTCTGGGAAGTCTAAAGCAATGAGGAGTTCTAAACAAAAGGAACAACTGAAATCCATTACTCGAATAAAACAAAGCTAACTCTTGACCTAAATATGCTGCCCTGGTTTCCACACTCAAACTCGGGGGAAGGAAAACCAGTCCATCCAACTGTGATGGAAGACGGGCTGTTCTGTGAGTTCTGCAGGTGTCAGGGAGAGACAGCAGTGGAACTGGAGAGACAGCAGTGGAACTGTAGTCCACTTCCACAAAACCATTAAACACTTCAACTTTAACAATAGCCAAACTGATTGAAAACACATGGGAACGGGACATCATAATTGATTTATGGACAAATTCATCCAGTTGTGTGATGAATCCTCATGTGTTTCTCAGAGGGTTCTAAGTAGCCATGAATGAGTACTCCTGGATGGGTTGTAAAGTGGTCTTCCATTTTAAGCAATGAAGAAACCTTCAGGATGACGAATTGAACCATGAGCTAGAATGATGGTAGATCTCCACCAGACCAGCAAGCACAGACTCTTTCGGAGTAATGATGAGAAAACTGAACCTTGAATTGAGGTTGTTCACCAGTAGCAGATGCAGTTCTCCATGATCTGACCCAGAGTGCGAATTATACAATGACAATCGGGGGTCAACTTCTTCTCCAGGGCGTGTATCGATCCCCCCCCCCCCGACCTGGTGTTTTTTGCTCTTTTGGGGTGGTCCAAGTCTTAATTAGAGGGGTCATACCCCCCTAAACTCCCCGTAATTCGCACCCTGGTCTGACCAACATCCTGTGAGGTGAATCTGCTGCTGGGTAGTTTGAACCCTTAGCCCGTTCTCACAGCATAAGTTATTTTTCCGAAACGGTAGGTAGCTAGCTTTAGTTAGCTGCCGGGCTAAGTTAGAATTATACTCGTAGCAATAAAGAGGGGCAACAAAACTACATCTACTGTCATTGACTCAACGTCTCAATGGACGTAATTGTTTCCCTTTCTAAGATTACATGTATCATTCCTCATGGATACAACTCTATTCATCTGCAACTTGAGCTTTAACTTTGATTCTTTCTCCTCTCTGACAGTGCACAGATGTTTTTTTCGGCACCCTATGTCCCCCCCCCCCCCCCCCCCCCCCCTCATCTCCGTCTCGCCCCTTCATCCAGCGAGAAGAATTTGAGCGTCGGCATGCATGGTTGGAGTTATGCAGAATCCTACACGTGTAGCGAAGAGTCCATTCATGGATTGTGGAAACAACTAACAACCAATCAATCTGTGGTTACCACATCACCCAGTAACACCTGGGAGCCGAAGTCTTCCGCTGTGCTGAAAGAGAACATTGGAGGTGGCTGGCACGGGCTCGTGTTACATAGAGTTAATCCCCATTTGGACATCATGTGAAACCAAATACTTCCTCACCGTTAAGTCACGGAGAAAGCTTCATGCAGTAACTGTATAGTGTAATAGGAATGAATGAATGAATGACCTTTTATGTGTTTGTTTCTGTAACCACATCCCTCCACACCTCCCACCCTCGCACACACACCTACACTCTCTGTTCTGTCACACACACACACAAACACAGACTCTTTCCCTCTCTCTCTTTCGCACACACACACACACACACACACACACCTACACTCTCTGTTCTGTCACACACACACACACACAAACACAGACTCTCTCTCTTTCTCACACACACACACACACACACCTACACTCTCTGTTCTGTCACACACACACACACACAAACACAGACTCTTTCTTTCTCACACACACAGACATACACACACAAACAAACACACACACTTTCTTTGTTTCTATATGCCTTCTTCTTGTCCACTGTCAGTTCCAAAGCCGTTGACCAGACTCAGGATGAGACAAAGAGGGCATTGTGAGGCACAGAATGATTTTCCTTTCGACAAGAGAGAGAGAGAGCAGACACAGGATTGTTATATAACCTCAGAAAACCTCTCTCAATTGGCGTTATACAGTTTCTCCTTCTAGCTTCAAACCTCATCACTGTGATATGTTGCAGGTGCAGAGTGGGCTGTGGAACTCTGAAGGTAGCGATGCTTTGGACAATAAAAAAATTGGGGTTTCCTGAAAACAAACACAATCCTTTCTTCGCAGTCTGCAATGGACTTTAGGTGAACTAAGAACAGTAAGCCTGTTGTTTTATTGTTGTGTATGGAGTCAACATGCTGAAATGCATCCTGGTTTAATGATGATTAACAAGCCAGTAATCTGTGACTGTTGGATTGTTTTGTTCATGGGTGTGTGCCCAGACTATATGAACTCACTCAACTTTTATTTTTAAAGTTTTATTAGGTACAATCAAGTACTGTGATTTGGTGTGTATCGTATTGTTGTATTTTTCGTACTGAAAAATGTATAATTACTACAACAACAAAAAAATACATTATAAAACAATAGTTTAACTATTGTCTGTTTTTAATGGGACTTCAAACAGGCAGAAAGCCTTCAAATTAGCAGCCACTTTTATCCTGATCAACAATTCCAAATCATTGTGAAATATCTGTTGTTCTGTCTAAACCAACCAGACCTCTGTTACTCACCAGGTTTCTTCATCCCAGTTGGAACAACAAGGTAAGACCCCTGTGTCCTACCAAGCCTGACTGAGGTGAAATCCTCTGTTTTACAGAGGGGCCAGAGTTCTAATTACGGTGTCAAAACCTCCACTAATTAGTCCAAGCCCTTATCCCGGCAAACTCTCTCTCTCGTTCTCTTTTGATGTGGTGTCGTTTAACTTTTTACAAGATTAGGCTCAGAGCCACTCTGGCCCTATGTTTTATGTTATAACTGCGTTTATGCGGTCCACAGATAAAAAATAACCGAAGTTTCCCAACCTGTACAGAGTTAGTGTTGGCTACCTGTGTGTGGGACTACTCGACACCAGGGGTTGGCCAGCAGGGCTCGGTCACGTTGTAACACGTTGGAAGGGGTTAACTTTTGTTTTCTGCCAGAGCAAAATCGGTCCGAAAAATCCCCCTTATTTTTCCACTTGCAACAGTTTCCGTTTTTTTTTTTTCTTTCGTTTTTCTCTGTTTTTCTCTCAAGGGCAGGATTTGCCTTAGCTTTCATTGGTTCTACAATTCACACCCCTGGCAGTCAGTTCTCAGTAACAAAAAAAATCTCCAGTGAATATGTCCCATTGCATAATTCAATTCATAATTACATTATTGTCATGAATCATGAATATGCCCACTTGCACTTCCTGTGTGTTGGAAGAGAATGCTTGTCAGTCTGGTGAGTCGGTCTCCCTGGTTTCCTGTCTCATGCCATGGCACGTGTGGAGCACAGACCCCCTTCCTCTTTCACCTCCTCCTCCTCTCACCCGCACTCTGTCCTCACACTCTCTCTCTCTCTCTCTCTTCTCTCTCTCTCTCTCTCTCTCTCTCTCTCTCTCTCAGCCTACCCCCATCCATCACACACACCACGAATACAAACGCACTCAAGCTTGGATCACACACACACACACACACACACACACACACACACACACACACACACCACAACAGTCCGGGGTTCTGCTTCTTGGCAAGACCGCACAGTTGCTGCCTCCATAACGTTGAAACTCTCCTGCACTGCACTTCTGTCACTTCTACTCCACCAGAATGTGCTGCTCTGTGTGCGCTGAAAACATGCCAGGGGTTTGGCGTGTCCCAACGGGCATGTGTGATTCAGGTGAAGGTGGTGGTGGGTCAAGATCTCCCCTGCAGGACCCCAGGCCTGCTCCAGTGAACAAACCCGGGAGACCCTAACCTCTGCTGTTGTGGTCTCACCCCCCACAGACTGGGACTCTGCTGTTTCTCTGAATCTCTCTGCATCTGCACTGCATTTGTTCCTGAACTGTTCAGTGTTTGGGAGAAACAACACGATTAGACAAAGGGGGTGGGAGTAAACACTGCCAAGAGAGAGAGAGAGAGAGAGAGAGAGAGAGAGAGAGAGAGAGAGAGAGAGAGAGAGAGAGAGTGGGGGAGAGACAGGAGGAGAGAGTGGTGGAGAGACAGGAGGAGAGAGTGGTGGAGAGAGAGAGAGACAGGAGGAGAGAGTGGTGGAGAGAGAGAGAGAGAAAGAGAGAGAGAAAGAGACAGGAGGAGAGAGTGGTTGAGAGAGAGAGAGAGAGAGAGAGAGAGAGAGAGAGAGAGAGAGAGAGAGAGAGAGAGTGAGAGTAAGAGACAGGAGGAGAGAGAGTGGAGAGAGAGAAATAGAGAGACAGGAGGAGAGAGAGTGGAAGAGAGAGTGGTGAAGAGAGAGAGAGAGAGAGTGGTGGAGAAAGTGAGAGAGAGAGAGAGAGAGAGAGAGAGAGAGAGAGGAGGGGAGAGCATGCAATGTTCACCCCACCAAGAACAGAACGTGGGGGGTTGTGATGTCACAAAGAGTCCCCTCCCACCAGGGTCTGCTATAGATGCTGCAGGTCCGGCCGTCTCCTCTCCACACCCTTGTTTCCTCGGACGGTGCTGCTACAAGTCCTAAGAGAGCTCCTCGTCCTCCTCGTCTAGACAGACTCTTCTCGTCTCCATGGCAGCCTCCAGCGTTCTCCTGCGACTCTGCCTTCTGTTCCTCACAGGGATTCTACTCACCTGCATCCCTGCTCAGAGAATCCGAGGCAAGTGCACCGACAACCCCGAGCATGTCCAATGTTGCACAACGTTCTGTCAAGCGCTCTGTTGGACCGTTTTGTGGGTCGAGCTGGGACGTTTGTGTTTTGTTTTTGTGAATGTGTTTTCCTCTGCAAGGGGTTTTGTACCACTGCGATGTTTTGCTGACGTTGCATCTCCTCTGTCTTGTTGAGATATGGTCACAGTGGTGTGTTGCTGTTCACAAAACTGGGGGCTTGATGCTGCTGTGAAATGAATGGGAATTACATGCAGATAGAATCTTAATCGCATTTTTTTAAAGAAATCTTTAAACATTTCTTAAAAGGTTGGTTACCATGTTGAATCATGATCTTAAAGTAAAATTGCTTCCGTTGGAGTATTGACAGCAACATTGTTTATGAAAAAGCAGAAATATTGAAAAATACAGATAACCTGTTTTGATGTAAAGATACATGAAAATCAGATCAAAGAAGTTAATGAGGACGTGTTACCAGGACAACATAATCTCTAATTCATCCTTGATGCTGTAGAAGTCCAGAAAATGTTTATCTCTAGTTAAGAAATGACCATTTGGATGAAAGTCACAAGGAATCCACTTTGCACCGATCTAAGTTCTCTCTCAGTGAGTCATGTTGTATTTTAAATCACATCAATTGACATGAACGTTACCTCACATGCAGTAGCTACTGTAACCAAGATCAACATTGCCTTTAAGGTGAAGTGTGTCCGACGTGCACTGGTGCATGTGTGCAGTTTTGACCGTACAGCATGTCTGTACATCATTTCATTCACAAGGAACGTTTGTGCAAGACAGGACGAGTACAGAGGTTATCGTTTTACTGTAGTTTGATCTGCTCCTTGTTGTCTCAGGATGTTTCCATTGATGCCCTTGAGGGTTTCGGTTAGTTTAGGTGCAGTTCTATGGGCGTGAATGAAGCCCTCTGTGACATTGCTTGTAAAAGGCTACACAAATACACAGTTGATTTGATAACCGGAAAAGATCTAAGAAGTTTGTGAAAAGAACATTGTTCCCTCAGCTGAATGTTTTATTGGTGATTACGATGGCTTCAAACGACAGATGGCTTGCAGTCTTTTTACTTTCTGAACATAAAGAATGCACAGCATACACATTTAAACGGAGCGTTGCCATGGTACTGTGACTATACTTAAGGACCTTGGTGTCCTCTCAAGATAACCTCAGGGACTGCACAGTGTTCAAACGGTGAATCTGAGATCAGATTGTGTGTTATCTCAGATAACAGGGTACGAGTACTCAGCACGGGGCACCAGGAGTCACTAAGCAGAAAAACTGTTTCGTCAAATGTGCTGCTGTCTGCTAAACAGTATAACTCGGTCTGCAGCTGGGAGCAGAGTTAGCCCTGGGCTTTTCATGCATTGTAAAACTTTACTGGGACAGTTCAAAGACTGGCGTCTGGAGGACACACACACGTGTTGTTTTTACTACTCGTTCTTATCAGTCCAGGGGGGTGGATGAGTGGGGTTCTTTCGGGGGGGTGGGGGGGGGGGGGGGCGAGGGGTGTAGTCTAGGGGTCCCTGTGTGTGTAGCATAAATGTGCGTGCGTGTGCACGGAATGTGCTTTTGTCTGTGCGTGCGTTGCTGCCCATGACAGTCACCGTAGCCAAAATGTACTCCAAAAAACATTCATCCCAGAGGGAAAGAAAGCAGCTGTAGAACCGTGACATCACTGGTATACTAAATGTGACTGGAAGATATACTACAAGGCTGGAGTACCTGTGAGCGTGTGGATTTATGTCCCTGATGAGGTATGAGGCTCCATGAGAATTCGTTTAAACAACCGTTGTCTGGAGATGTACTGTGTGGGGCTTTTGGTAGAGCGTGTGTGTGTGTGTATCACTTACAGAAAATACCTTTTCGGGAGACATTCAAGAACCATAAACGGCACTGAACAAGTTTAAATGGTTAATAACTCCTTTAAGTTGTGCTTATTTTAAGACGTTAGTACTCAACTCACAATGAAGACACATCGTTGTATTGGAAAAATGTTGTGGACAGCTAAAAAAAGGTTTGCCAGAGGATCTTGTGTACACAGGAGAGTTTTCACTAAACCCCAACCCTCCAAGGCCGGTTATTGTTCATTTCACGGCATTTGGAACCAAACCAACGGTTCTGTTTTCACTCGTGATCAGCTTCATGCTAGTTTTACTCACGGGTCAATCAGCTGCAGTTGGAAACATTTCAACTGTGAAACACAACGTCTGTGCCAAGAATGAGCTTGCATGATTACACACGTCTTGAGTGTCAAACCCGCCAAGAGACCGTGTAGGCTTTCCCATAATTTGAGTAGGCCACAGGATGCCAACATAATCTGCAGAACAAACATCCTAAAGAAAACCGAAGAGACAGAAGAAGGACCTACTTATTATCGGACACGATTCGGCTGGGAAATGAGGATTGGCCTGCTCCCAAACATTCTACCTGCTTGCTTTTCATGATCCCCATGCAACACAAAGGGCTCATATGGATGACCTCAGCTGAGGGGAAAACCACGTGAATCTTTTATAGATGTTGGTGGATTTAAAATCTAAAACTCTCCTTGATGGAAAGCATCAGGGGCTTGTGAAACTTGAAGTGAAGTCACAACCCGTATCATAACGAGACAAAGTATGCCAAATTGAAAAGTTGAAAGAATCAGTTGATTAAAATGAGGAAAAAACCCTTGACAACCGCTGAAACCCTTGTCAACAAAGTCAATCTGAGGCAACAGTTTTGTTTGGGATGGATAAGGTGGTATTCAAGGGGCACTTTTGTTTTCTCTGGAGTGCAGAAACGGTAGTGCTGTTTTTCCAAACAAACTAAACAAGCAGCCTTTTAAACTCATCCAAACCAACAGTTCCTGGTAACTTTCCCGTCGTCTTGTTTGCTTGATACTTTGCCATTGTTAAAGAGTTTAGGAGCAAACACTTGTAATGAAAGAGGTCATATTCCATGGGTTCATCACAAGTTTCCCCTTTGAATTACAGTAATTAAGTTATCGTCAAAGCTTAATTAACACAAACGGTTTGGCACCTTAGGGTGTTTTTCTACAGTATTCAAGCAGGCAGTTGATTGATGTGTGTGGTGACACGAACCCACAACAGAATCATGTTCCGTAAAGCCGACTCAAGCTTCTTTATGTGGCTTTTCAAGCCTGGTTTTCATGAGCTTTTAAGGGGCTCTTTAACTCAGTGTAATCAGTCAAGTTCCTAAGAAGTGTGGATGCGAGCGGAAAAGGAGAGCTTCTCCCTGCTGAAGAATGTGTTTCTGGGATTGAATTATTCCAGGACGGGACGTTTAAGAGATTTCCCCTGACAGCTATTTAGCCTCCGAAAACTAGAGAACCAAGCTCTGGAAGATCCCCAAACCTAGAACCCCCCCCCCCCCATCCTTCCTAACAAAATCAGTTGCAATGTGATCTAACAATAACATATACAGTGTCTACAGTATTTATTTTGTCCAAAGTCCAAAATGTACCAGAATGCATTGTTGTATCTTTGAAAAAAAAAAACGCTTTTGAGACAATGTATTTTATTTAACACGATCAACCTTTTCTCCACAGTAAGAAGACAGAACATGAAGGTTCGGATCAACGCCACCGGCGACACCATCATCCTGAAGTTCGTCCGCCCCAACCCCGACGTCAAGCTGGAGGGCTACATCCTCGGCTACGGAAGCAGCATGTTCTCCAAACAGTTCATCCAGCTGCCGGAGAACGGAGAACCCTTCCAGACTGAAATAGGTGAGACTCTGGAGGAGGGGATCCCTCTCGGAATTGCTCCTCCCAAGGTTTCTTCCATTTTTTTCTCCTGCTGAGAGTTTTTCTGGGAGTTTTTCCTTGTCTTCCTTGAGGGTTTAGGTTGGTTGAGGGGCAGTTCTATGGGCGTATGTGAAGCCCTCTGTGACATGCTTGCGTGTAAAAAGGGCTATACAAATACATTTGATTTGACTCTAGAAATATCCACGTTAAACTCTGTCACGTACTTTGGTGATACTCGAAATTTGATGTACTATACTAAAGGAACAATGCAGGATTTTTCTATACATTGTCAGTCGATGACTGTGCTACCTACCCCATTTTTATTTTATAAACATAGATTCCTTTATTGATAGGTTAAAAGGACATACGTTGTACTAAACCCTTTTTTAGAGATATTTGCTGTATTCCATCCATGCATGCATCCATCCATCCATCATAATGAGCCACACATGCCCTTTAGACCCTTTCCATCACAATCCTGTCAGAGGTAACTCACAGTTTGTGGCTTTTAAGAACTACCTTACTGTTGTTACTGAGAACACTAGAATTACGTTCATGCTTTGGTATTTACCACATGAAAGAAAGCTCTTGGAAAACTGATAAGTATGAAGTATGAATTATTCATTCATACAATTCTTTAAGTCTTTCAAGCTGCAGAACAAACTTCAAATCCTCCTAAGTTTGCCTTAGCAACTTTGTCCATTCAATAGTTTTCTGTACTCTGAAACTGTGTGGACAGTTACAGTTAAAGATGATAGTTTAAAACTTAACGTTAAACTACAACATGATTTATGAGGGCCTTTAGGTCAATGCAGGAACGTGTTTTCTCTTGCCACGGATAAAGGACACCATAACAAACATGCCGCATCTATGAGCTTTGAAGTCGACCAGTAAGGAGTCAGGACACGGAGAGAGTTTAGCACCTGACTCTATGAGTGAAGCGGCAGTGTTTGTTCAAGGAAAACCAGCTTTTTGTTTCCCTGCTTTCTACTAAAGCCTTTTAGTTGTGCCGGCAAAACGCACGAACGAAGCACACATCATCACTCTAGAGATGATTTGTGACTTTTCAAACTCAAAACACTGGTATCAGTTTCTCAGTATAGAGCTGCTGATGGAGACACCTCTAAAATGGAGCAGTATTAGATAGACACTTCTCAAAGAACAATTATTGTGTTGGTTTTTGATCAGTTCTGATGCTAATTTCATTTAACTGATTGTATTTTGCTAAACCCTTATAGATGCAGAGCCCAAATATCTGGTTGCCGTCCAGCCTATTCCCACCAACGATGTGAAGAAACATTGCACAGGTATCATGGAAACATTCAAATGTCAAATGTTTAGCACGGGGACCAGAGGCTTATTCATATGTATGACCTTTGACCCCTTATGTCCTCCCAGGAAAGGTGAACTTGGAGAAACCCCTTCACCTGGTGATCGGCTCCATCACCCCAACCTCTGTGCTCCTCTCGTGGGGGAACTTCCTGAAGACGCCCTTTGAGGGCAACATCATGAACGATTGCCTGGAGGATGGGTGAGTGATGGTGAACTGCCAGTGGCCAGTCTGGTTTCAGTTAGATGTAGCCTTCGTAAGCCAGAGCTTTCAATGGAAGCGTCCACATCCAATCGGTGACAGGCAGGAGAACCCATGGAAGCGTCCACATCCAATCGGTGACAGGCAGGAGAACCCATGAAAAGCTCCAATAGATCCTTTAACACATACTGCAAAAACAGGAGTGGGCCAGTGCAAACTTCCTGGTTCGTGCTGTTGTAAATAACAGTTCTACACAATGTACAGAAGTAATTACTTTCTCTGAGGAGGTAGGGTGTGGTGAGATAAATGTCTTGACCACTGCAGGTGTGTCTGTGAGTTGAGCAAGGATTCATGGGACACACTGAAACACTTTTCCACTTCCTCTGACATTCTCTGCCTACGTTAAGGGTTTTTTCCCCAGTTGAACAGGGAGAAAGTTGGAAAAGATATTGGAAATCTTGACCTAAGCTACAGCTAAATGCGTTTTTGTGTCATTAAAACCTAATGTCAGTTCCTCTTGTTAACGGTTTGGCTGTTACAGTCAAGTCACAGCAGACAGAAAACATGTGAGGGAATTGTAATGGGATTGACAGACAATGAAGATGTGGATTTGTGATATTCAAGCCTGGATTAACAGTATATATTGACTGGCAGTTTAAAAAGTAAAGGTATAAGATACCCATATGAAATGATTCAACTGTTATTGGCGTGTGACTAGTATGTGTGGCAAAATCAGGCTGTTATTGCACTTCAAGTTGCCAGAAATAGTTGTAAAGCCAGAAAGGTTAGGTTTGTTTCTCTGGTCTCTGTGGATTGGAGAGATCTCTACTAAGACTGTGCATGCCCCCTGCAGACACTACACCATCCGATACAGGGAGAGGAACAGGAAGTGGATCTACCAGACATGTCCCACCAGCGACACAGTGATTGACAACCTCAAGCCTAACACGCCCTACGAGTTCGGCGTTCGTCCCAACAAGGAGGACCGCAGCGGAATGTGGAGCAAACCAGTTATCCACAACACCAACATGGGAGGTGGGTCACATCCACGTCTCTTCATGGCAAAACCGGTGGATGATTCAACTCTGTCTCGTTAGGACTGGGACTTAGTGGGTGTGGTGATCGTAGCTTGTCATTGAATCAATGGTCTGCTTACAAAACACATGCAGCAACAAGAGTTGGTCTAACAGCAAACTGGGTGAATGCAGTCCTGTATGCAAAGTGTGTTTTGAAGCAGTTGTCATGTTCCAAGCTAGAAAAAGACACAAGAATAGAGGTCATGTCCACATGACGACCCTGTCTTCCTGAAACAGAGGTCATGTCCACATGTCTTCCTGAAACAGAGGTCATGTCCACATGTCTTCCCTGAAACAGAGGTCATGTCCACATGTCTTCCCTGAAACAGAGGTCATGTCCACATGTCTTTCCTGAAACAGAGGTCATGTCCGCATGACGACCCTGTCTTCCTAAAACAGAGGTCATGTCCACATGTCTTCCCTGAAACAGAGGTCATGTCCACATGTCTTCCCTGAAACAGAGGTCATGTCCACACGTCTTCCCTGAATCACACCTCTTTCCTTCATCTGTTTCTTCTTGTTTTCAGACAAAAGAATCCAGAAACCTTACAAGCTCCGGACTCCTATTGCGAAGCCGATGGTATGTGCAGCCTCACTTCGTCGCTCGTAAACTTGAAACATAAAGATTCTCTGTGTTTAGTCACTTTTACAAGGCATATTTAATCAGAGCTCTGGACAGGTAAGCGAATGCCGTCTTTATGGTTGTTCTCAATAAAGAGAGGACACCACCACATGTTGGACGCGTTTTGAATACACGTCGCAGCACATATGCATGACCCCCCCCCCCGTGTCGACAAACATCTGCTTTTCCCTCACTGGCATCCCACCCACTCCCAGACCACGAGCAGCCTGACAGATACTTCAACCTGGGTCAAGGAGAGTCACTCTTACTCCATAGGTCTGGGAACACAAACAGGGGCGTCTTAAATCAACACCCTTTGGACGTTGTCTTTCCAACCGCTGCTCCCTATCGCTTTCACGAGGCTGTCTCGTCTTTTAGGTCACAAGGCCTGACTTGCTTTGAGGTGGTTACATGGATCGAATCCTCCCCTCGGAGTATGTGTATGCTTTTGATGTTTTGTCTTAGTTTTGTGTTATTAATAGGGTGCTTTGAATGCCAGAACAAGTTCATCTTTTATTGTCAGATGCACAGAACAACACAGGGTCAGACTGGGCACTGAAATTCATAGGACAAGACAACGCAAAGCAACCTGGCATAACATAACATATAAGTACACAGAACATAGATTACATCTATGATAAGCTAAAATATAATAAACCTCCTAATATACAATATTCAATACAGTATACTAAACCATGAGATACTGGGGAGACTAGCAAACTTTGTGTTGATGAAATATCTCCACCACACTTTGTATAAATGATGTGTGCTCACCTCAGAACTTTATTAGATGTGTAAGAAACTCCCATAGAGGTCATCAGAAGAGCCAAAGCTATCGACGACCACATGAAACTCAAATACTTTTTTTTTAATCCATTTGATTATGCTACGCAAACTAACAAACATACTCTGGTCTTATGTATAAATACTACAGACAACAAAATATGTCTTCTTGCTTTTCAGAAAGAAACTCCACGTTCTCTGTTCCCCCCTCGTCTTGGTAAGTGTTTATTCGGTTTTATCTCTGCAACTAAAGTTTAAAAGGGAATATTCAAGGAGATATTCAATTTCATAAGCCTTGCTCCAGAAAAGAATGTTCTCGATAACTTGTTTCAGGTTTTCACAGCAAGTATAGAGTGGCCATACTCCATGCTCTTGCAGTGTCTAACCGTCATATTTCTATCTCCCCTGTAATCTCCCTAGCACTGCACAACAGGACACAGCCTAGAGTTCATCCTATGCTCAAAAACCCAGGTTTCCCAGGAGCACCCAGGACTTCCTTTGGTGATTACTTTCCCTCTCACTTCTCTCACACTATTACAGTCCCAACCCAACACTCTTTTCTCTAATTCAGGGTTGTTCAGGGCCTGTGTCCTCAAACCCATCCTCTCATTCTCTCATACTGATACAACCCTGCTGTGTCCACAACTAGTTTAGTATTGTTTTCCTAACCAGACACTTATAAAACCTTACTTTCAACAGCGCCACCAGAGAACCAGCAGGAAACTAGACCTGTTCCCAGCTCCAGTGAGCCACAATGGGGTAACCACGAGATTCTCATTTCAAATCTCACGGCTTTAATCAGTCAGTCACCATCGCTTGTCTCTGGTCATTGCGCTGCTGCTGGGAAGGGAGGGGTTGAGACCGGCTGCTTGGCTGCATGCTGCCATGCCTTGAGCCTGCTGAGAAAGTGATTAAGTCCAGAAAGCCCTGGAGAGGATGGCACAGGAGTGTCCCAGGTGGAAACGTGTGTGTAAGTTCTCGCTCTGCCAGCTCTCTCAGCCAACCTGCTGAAGCTCAAAAGGCACCGTTCACGATTTGTGACTGCTTGTTCTGTGCTCGCTGGCTAGTACAAAGTTCATCACGTCGTCCATCGTGCTTCATTGTTTCCCGCCCACCCCCCCGATTCACATATCTTTCTCTCCATTTCATTGTCAGTCTGATCTGAGCACCATGGAACATCCACTGCCTTCTTACTTTCTCTTCATGTTTCCTCCTGTGTGTGTATATAAACGTTTATTCTCTTTTCTCCTGCATAGCAGACTCCATCCAAATAATATCTTCTTTTTTTGTTGTGTCGACACACTGTAAACCATCAATCAGCTCCATATCTCCTGATCCCATCAGCGAGTCTCCATCTGTTTACATTCTCTGTCTGTATTTTGTTCTTTTTAAAGATTTCTATTTTTGCACTTTCATTCAAGTGACCATGTCCAGTGTGACTTCAGTCTGCATGACACCAACGCATGCCAAAGACGCAGACGTGTTGGATTTTTCCTCTCTGGAAAAGCAGCACAAAGTCGCTCTGCAGCCTTCACACCCTTCCACTGTCCCTCCTCTGTCCGTGATAATGTCTTCAAGTCTTTCTTGAGGGTTTCCTATGAGATACAACATGATTATGGGACCAAAACAAATCAATTTGAAAAATCGTAATGTTTTGAAATATGTTTTGGCATTTTTTCAACAATAAAAAATAAATACAATTTTGTCAGAGATCGGCATTCAAATAACCTCTCCTTAGCTTTAAGAGCTGATGAGGGTGTTTGGATGCCTGTCCGACAGCTGTAGATTGACAGTTCACATGGATGCAACCGAATCCTCCAAACATCCTCTCAAGTTCAAAAGCAAATCTGGTTCCCATAATGGGTGTACCTCTCTCTTCTCTCTCACTCCAGACAAAGGAAACACTATTAGAAATGCTTCCTTCCAACCCGGACACCTTCCTCCAGTCTACCCCCACCATCAGCCCACCACAGCCCCCAGTACCGTCGCCCCTAAGTCCCCTCTGAATGACAAGATGCTTCATGGATATCTTCAGCCCAGGGCGCCCACTAGTGACACAGACAAGCCACGTAACCCCTCTGGTAATTCCTATCTTTTCAACTTCAACTTTTCCTCCCCACCTTGCAGTGTTGTCATGGGTATCAGACGTAAAGAGCAGATGTTCTGCACTGCGAGTCCAATTTCTTGTTCTGTCAAGATGAAAGTACATAGTCAACAAAAGAATGTTGAGTGCCGTTAAGATTGGTGCTGGACTGTCTTCCCTGACTTCTCATGGTGTGTAACCCAAGCCTCCACCGATAGATTAAAGCTCTCTTTTACCCACACAGCTCACAGCGATTCCTGGGAAGGAACATCAGTTCTGAGACTTGCCCTGGCCAGAGAGCGAGCCAGTAATAATAACTGGGGTAACCGTGATGTCATATCCTGTGAATGCTCTCACATATTCCTTGTCTTTCTGGCGTGGCTACGTTGTCTGTGCCTGCTACTCTCTGCACCATCACCATCTTGATCCACAGCTTTCTGTTGCTGTCTGTCCGACCTGAAGCAGATCATTTTGTTCACAGGAATGGCCGTTGAGAGCAAGGCACCTTCATTGCACCTGTACACACCCGTCATCCAGCATCACCCCCATGTGTCTGCATGTATACACAATCTTCCAGTCATGGTTTCATTCTGCCGCTAGGGTCCATCAGCTTATGACTGTGAATTCTAAAGATTGTGAGAGCTTAAAGTGCTTTGAAATCATGACATATCACGGAGTGTTAACATATATTTACACACGATACGTACGTACAGCATATCAAGTGTAACAAATGATCGACTCACTGTGAATCAATGAGTCAGTCGTTCATTAAAATTCCCACTTGACCGTCACACCATCCCAGTAGTGATGCCGTCTCCATCACTAACAACATCATGTCATCGCTGAATGCGGCCATGGCTTCAAGCACACTGCAATGGCACCCTGGACGGTTTTTAACCAAGATGCCACAAAAAAAAAGATGGATTGTAACAGACGTCCTGCCGTTGTTTTTGATCCCGTAGGTCCAGGCAGCCAGGGAAACCCCCCTTCCACCGCCCTGCGGCCTCGAGGCCCAGCCGTTACCGTGGTTGCCAGAACCATGAAGCCTCCCGGCAGAGATCGCCTCTTTCCCTTTAATAACGGCTTCAGACTACCCTCCTCTCTTCCTAGGGCCAGTAACTCATCCCAGACTATGGGGACACCAGGGGGTAATGGATTCCTTCTCCCCCCTTTCTCTAGCTCTGCTCCTTCCTCTTCCTCTTCCTCATTATATCTCCCGTTACCAACGTGTGGGTGGACTGGAAAGCTTTCAAACCTTCGTGTGTACCCATCATGTTGTATTTACGTCAAACCAACCCCAAATGTTGTAAGAAATAGGCACAGATTGAATTTGCAAGGGTAGTTTTGAGAGGTCTGGTTGCAACTCAGGACATGTAAAGTGACCGTCGGTCATGCTTCAACATCACTTGACAGAGTTTGAGGTAGCGATTGGTCACGGGTGAACCATATGTTCAAAAAAACTGACAAGAGATTTAAAACAGGCTTCACAGGAGGAACTGACGTTTCCTACCACGTTGATAGACTGCATTTATATTCACATTTTAAGATTGATCCCCACACAAGATTCAGAGGAGAACAAGATTCTATGCTGGCTTGTCATCACACACACGCAACTTCCACACAAACACAATCTTTTGACCCTCCTTTCATGCTCACCAAGTATTTTTGCTGGATTTTTCCGTCCAGGAGACGGATGTCTTATCTTATCAACATGGTTGACCAAGTTCTTCCTTCATAACGGTCCCTCTTTTCCCAACAGCCAACGGAGAACATCACAAGGGACTCTCCCTTCCTAAACCAGTCATGTGGTCCAGACTGCGAATGGGTAAAAAGAGTTGATTTTTCATTTGTGTCTCTCATCCATCATTAACATGCAGCCGTTGCCGTGGCAGCACCATCTTCACAGCTGCCCCCATGCCGGTGTCCTTCACCTCCGCCATTGTGTTTGTTCATTAATATCTGTTTGTCTATTCGTCACACTGTAAGTCTGTCCATCCATCTGTTTTGTTGCCTCGTTTCGTATAACTTGTTTGTTCACTCAAACCGCTTGGTGCTGTAGCAGGCTTCAAAACATGCAAGGCTTGTCAGATGTCTGTTGTCTTACCGGAGTGGTGAGAATCAGCAACACATTTGATCACTTGTGATGTTGGGAAAGTTTGCGTTCCGTAACAATTGGTTTCCATGTTGTTAAGAAACTGAGGGGGTTTCAGAGGTCTTCAGAAGCCTGCAGGGCTGTCTGGGTGCACAACACACATCCAGCTGTTAGACTGCTTCACAACCAATCAACAGACCTTCCTCTTACACTTTCATAGGGTTAAGTGACTTCTAAAACTATTCTTTAGTCTCTGATTTGCTGTACCTGACATATTCCAGTACATAACCCCTGAAAACATAACTGTTAGTTTAATATAATTTAAATACTATGTTGGTACTAGTCTTAACTGACAGTGAAATAAGTATTCTCTGTCTAACTTGCTGAATATTAGTGGCCAAAGTGTCTTCCAGTTTTCTCGATCTGGTGGGACAGTAGACATTGTTGCAGGTGTTTTACATTTAGTCATTTAGCAGACGCTCTTATCCAGAGCGACTTACAGTAAGTACAGGGACATTCCCCCGAAGGCAAGTAGGGTGAAGTGCCTTGCCCAAGGACACAACGTAATTTTGCACGGCTGGGAATCGAACTGGCAACCTTCAGATTACTAGCCCGACTCCCTCACCTGCTCAGCCATCTGCTCAGCCATCTGACCCCCTGTTTTCCCACAGCTAGGAGTGTTTGCATGACTGTGCATGTCTGAACTGTTTATGTGCTGTTAGCATGGGCCGGTGTTGGGGTCGGGTGCCATCACGCTTCATCCATTTTGTACTCATAACCTGTTGGTTTCATGTTGTGATGATATGTGTCCACAAAGTACTATATGCAAGTGTTACATGATGTACATATGATGGTATTTAAGATCATGTGTGCTCTTTTATGGAATGTAAAATGAACTTTTCTTTTAAAGAACGGTTCTTCAATGGAGTTCTTAACCCCCTGTAATAATGCAAAACAGTGGAATACCCAGAGAAGATGAACTCAGAGAGATGTGCTTGATTAGATCAGATAGAACTGTTGTGGTTAGGTCGTTCTTGTTCCATAAGATGAAACGGGACTAGATCTTAATGGCAGTGCTTTCTCTGCAGCAAACAACTCACTATTGGAAGACAGTAAACATCAAGTGGGCCAGTCAAGGCCTTCAATTGAGGACCAGTTGTTTGGTAAAAGCATGAATCCAGTCTATTTGCACTAAAAAACTATTCTCACTTCATGCACTGATTGGCTCTGCAGTTGTATACCGCCCAGTTTGCATGATTGGCTCATGTTGGAATGTCAAATCTCTTTTTGACCAAAATATATTTTGAAAACGAGCCTTTGGAAAATACTTTCCACTTGGAAAGTATGCAGTTTCCTAGTCTGAAGCTTATTATAAAATATTTTTTATTTAAATACTTTAACGTGTTCCTTACCAAGCTTTGCACTTTTTCTCGCCACAAAGACGTAAAGAAACAGACTTTTTTAATAGCACCACCCCTGTAATGAACTTGACAACTCTATTGGAGTCTCAAATGTTATTTTAGTCTATTTTCCTGGGTACAGTCCACATGCTTAAGGCTTTTTGCTTCTTGCCTGATTGCAAGTATTGGCTTTGAAAGAACAATAAGCTTTAGAGGGTTGTGCATTGCTGCATAGGTGCCAATGTTTACAGAACCCTCATGCAATCAGGAGAGCATGGCTCCGATCAGCATGTTCATCAGCTATGGAATCCTGTGTTTGCTTATGGTTACAAAATTGTGTTTGTATGTATTGGGCTTACACATTGAATTGGTTACAATTATTTGTTGTCATCACAGGGTGCTTTAGGGCATTGTGTGTGCAATGTATACTTCTTTTTTTTGCAGGAGTGCACATTGGGCACAATGTATTGTGTGTATAAAAAGGATTTGGTTTCGACAAAGTCTTGAAACTCAATCCCAGTTAATAGAATGTTGCTGTCTTGAATGAGAGAAAATATATTGTTACTTAAATCTTTTTTTTTTGGGGGGGGACGGGGACGGGGGGGGGGACTACAACAAAACAGTACTGAGTGCAAACTGGAATTGATTCAAACATGGACTGTCTACCCACATTTTTTTTTTAAAGCAATGCCCCTAAATTGTTTCACGTTACAAGACCTCAAATGCTTTTCATCCCTACAGTGGCTTTCATGTTTCGGGTCGGCATTTATGACATGTTCTGTTGGAGCTGAAACAACCGCTTGATTAAAAAGCAGGGGACCTCTCTGAACCAGGGAGATAATTAGCACCAGGTTTTTCACTTCTTTTCTTCAGAAAATTCAGAAAATGCGTGTAACCTCATGGAATTACATGCAATTGTCCACATCTAGAGGTTCATTGAGCCTTGGGGAACTGACGCACTGTAGGTTTTCACTGTTGGGTATAATACGTTTGTTTTCATGGTTCTTTCATATAAATACACTCAGGGCAATTCTTTTTTTGTTGTTGGTCTAAACCCAATACCATGTGACATTCTAGAGTAGGCAGTAAAAGAGTCTTCCACTGTTTTTCATTCCGAATGACCTCATCAAGCTCTCCTCAGACATACTGTAGACTGATTCATCTCAAACAACCTATCAGACAGCTGGCCTTGCCTGTCAGGTCTGGGGTCAACACGTTATGAAGGTTTAAAATGGAGGAGGACGTTTGCAGCTTCATTATCAGGCGATTCTGCCGCTAAGTTCTGTTTTTATCACTGTGTTTCAGGGTCTCCTGTTCGCCCTTCCATACCTGTCAACAAGAAGACCAATCTGGTTGGCAAACCAGGTGACATCGGTAAGAACAGGACAAACAAGGATATACTCATGTTTATTTGTTCACATCATTTACTGTACCCACAATGTCTATAATAACCACCCACAAGTCTGTTCTCCTTTCACATGTGTTTGATCAGGAAGTTTGCTGATTGTGATTAACAAACACAGCCTTTGTATTGTTCTGAATCCGTATGAAGGATGGCGATGCAAAAGGCAAACTTTTTAAACTGAGGAAAATCAAGGTTAAGAGTGTAACCGATTGTTCTTACCAACCTCCATCTCTGCAGACAAATTGAACGGCCTTAAACAAACCGACATGGCCTCTGTCCTCAAACCCAACTTTCCATCGGTGACGGCCAAGCCTGCCAAGCAAGAACGCAAACGCACAACAACAATAGCACCAGCTGTTAATGGTAGGAATGCACCCAGAGTAGTTTTGTCCTACACAAGATCAAAAGCTTTGGCCTGAGAAGAAAAAAAACAGCAGTCTTACAGAACTAAGACAGGCTGGTCAAAACGCAACGCACACCGATTTACTCTTTGGTTCCTCTCACAGTCAGTCGGTTCGAAAGCTGGGAGAACTCTTCACTGTTCAGTGCTTTGCCGGCTTCTGATGTCGACGCCTTGGGCAAAAAACGCTTTGTGGGTAAGAGCCTGAACTGGTGATCACACATCACACGGTCTATCCTCTGGCGGGATCTTTTCAGGTGCAGGGGTAACATTTCCTCTCTCTCTCTCTCTCCTCAAGCCCCTCACGTCGTCTACAAAACAGACAAGAAGCCGGAGGAGCCTTGCTCCATCACCACCTCCCTCAACTACTTCCCAGAGGAGGAGGGTGGGGAGCAGAACGTGACGGCTCCACCCAGGTCTCCTCCGTCCAACCTGACGGTGGTGACGGTGGAAGGCTGCCCCTCCTTCATCATCCTGGACTGGGAAAAGACGGACAACGACACCACAGGTGAAATAAAAACATGATGTCTGTGGGGGTCAGATGGCTGAGCGGTTAGGGAATCGGGCTATTCATCAGAAGGTTGCCGGTTCGATTCCCAGCCAGACTGCTACTCTGAAGTCGAAAGTCTCCCTGAACTCTTGTTGACTTCTTGTTTGACCTGCAGAGTACGAAGTCATCTCCACGACTAAGGGCCCAGACGGTGAGCAGGTGTCCATCCTGACCACCAACCAGACTCACACTGCGGTAGAAAACCTCAAACCAGAGAGCAGGTGTGTAGAAAAACAAATACACACCAACCAGTGTTTGAGAGACATGGATACAAACAGTAGACCAGTGTGTTCTTCCTGATTGAACAGCTTCTCATCCCAACCAGAAGAGGTCACGACCCCTGGGATCTGATATCCCTACAATTTATTAGTGACATTAGTTCAGCTATGCACATACAGCTCACCTCTCTGGAGGTCGAGGTGGGAAATGGCAATGAACGTTAGTCAAAGCCTTGTTTGTTTTCTTTTGCTATACTTGATGTACCGTAGCTTTTCGGGTGCAATGAAACCAATGATATGGAAGGAAACACATTTCACTGACAGGCAGACCAATTCTAGCACACCTCAAATAGTTGTGAGAAAGTAAGTACTGTTTAACCGTGGTCTTGTGGAGAGAAGGATGTCCATAGCAGGCAGCCACCACGCTAGCTAGGTTTTCATGAGCCTGAACAAGGGAGTATATGACACTAAAGAAAGTGACCGACTATATAAACCAAGTCTTCCTGCATGAAGTGGAGAACTGCAGGCTGATTTTTTCATATGGAGGAACCATTAGTAGGACCATTAGCATGCTTAAGTTCTTTGCCTGCTACATCTGGAGAAGAAAAACATCGGTGTTATGGCGAAGCATTTGGAATATGAGCCTATATTCTTTCCTCAGAGATGGAACAAGCCTGAAAAACAATTTCCCAGATTTCCATCAGATACCTGTGTCCAGTTTAATACTGCGATATTAAAGGAAAAATTATAATTCAATAAAAATAATAACTTCTGTGTTTTGAAGCAAGCTGGAGAAGGTTGTGGTTCTGGATCCTCTGTGAGGTCAACTGACGCATGATACCCTTCCTGCTCTCTTCTCACAGCTATGAATTCAAGGTGAAGCCTAAGAATGAGCTTGGCACAGGACCCCCAAGTGAACCAGTGTCCTTCAGCACAGAATCAGGTACAGTAACGATCAGAGCTACCCCATGGTGCACACACCCCATGCTGCACACACCCCATGCTGCACACACCCCATGCTGAACACACCCCATGCTGCACACACCCCATGCTGCACACACCCCATGCTGCACACACCCCATGCTGAACACACCCCATGCTGCACACACCCCATGTTGAACACCCCCCATGCTGAACACACCCCATGCTGAACACACCCCATGCTGAACACACCCCATGCTGCACACACCCCATGCTGCACACACCCCATGCTGCACACACCCCATGCTGCACACACCCCATGTTGAACACCCCCCATGCTGAACACACCCCATGCTGAACACACCCCATGCTGCACACACCCCATGCTGCACACACCCCATGCTGCACACACCCCATGCTGAACACACCCCATGCTGAACACACCCCATGCTGAACACACCCCATGCTGAACACACCCCATGCTGAACACACCCCATGCTGCACACACCCCATGCTGCACACACCCCATGCTGAACACACCCCATGCTGCACACCCCGCTGAGCCTTGTGTTGAAAAATCCCTGCTGCATCCATATAGATTGTGTAGGATGAACTGTAATGGAAAGCAAACATGGAGCGCATTCTTGTTCACTCATGCTACACACACACGCACACACGCACACACAGTCTGCCAGCCCTAGTCATGTCTACGATCCCCCACTTACCTTTGAGGGCTCTGCAACAAATGGCCTCTTATTAAGGTAATGATTTCAGCATGGCCCTTCGTTTTCCTAACCTTGGCTCCCAGCTCCATGTAAACCTACTAAGACCTGAGGAGGGCGGGCGGGGGGGGACTGATGGTGTGCCAGCAACCCTCCGCCCCTGAGGGTAACAGCCCATATTCCCCAAACAGCATATCATAAATTAATGCAGAGTCGGGAGTTTGGTTCTTTTTATGTTCCTGGGAGGACTCCTCTGCTGGGCTGTACTGGCCTGTAGAAGCTGCCACACGTGAAGAACGAGGAGTTTGTCAGTAGATGAATTGTCTTGCGGTTCCTGGAGGCTTTGTGGCTCTGTGGAGAGTTTGAGGCTTGTTTGGCCCAGACTACAGAACCCTCTTGGTCTCAGAACATGATATCAATGACAGTACGTGAATCATGAGTTTTATTTTGGCCGGTTGAAAAGACAGACATGTGTGTTTCCTCTGTGGGGAAGAATTTGCCGATTGTTTTGAAACAATTTTTATATCCAGGTAGAATTGTTTGGACTGGTATACACTGTAGGTTTGGATTTATTTCAGTGTACCTTCGTTTTCTGTCTCTCTCTGTCACTTACTGTCTGTCTGTTTTAACTTTCTCTGTTCTGTCAAATGAACACTGACTGGAAACTGAACCATAACTCCAACCTTGTCTAAATCTGTCTTCCCCTCTCTCTCCCTCTCTCGCTCTCCATCTCTCACTCCCTCTCCTCTCCATCTCTCACTCCATCTCTCCATCTCTCACTTTCTCTCTCTCTCTCTCTCTCTTTCTCCATCCAACAGCGGACCCTCGGGTGAGCGAGAATGTGTCAGGTGAGCCTGCTCTCAATCCTTTCACACAGATGACAGGTTCCACCATGTCCACCAAAGCCGGCTAGCTTAATGAGGGCTACTGGCACACGCCCAGTCTAGTGGAGGCTCATGCCTCGTGGCTGTCCAGTCCAGCTCACTTCCTCCCAGTCTAGTGGAGGCTCATGCCTCGTGGCTGTCCAGTCCAGCTCACTTCCTCCTCACCCCAGCCCCAGCCAGACCAAACATTTACACAGCAAATGAGGGCAGACTCTTTTATTTTCATTTAACCCGAATAAGAACACATTAAGAGGCCTGGATGCACTGAACAACTGAATAATGTGGGTAAAGGATGTTCTTTGTGGTAGAGATGAGTAATTAACAACAACAAAAAAGGCGCTGTTTTTTTGCTTTATTCGTTAGAATCTGTAAAATGGATGAGTTGGGATTGTGCACATTAAGCTTTTCTGCACACGATTAACTTTTCCCTAAGCTCTAACCACTATCCTTTTTGCGATGGTTTACATACTTTCTTTCACTATAGGAAAAGACGCAATCTGGACCCAGTTCCCCTTCAAGACGGATTCTTACTCCGACTGCAACGGGAAGCAGTACGTGAAGAGAACCTGGTACCGGAAGTTTGTCGGAGTTCAGATCTGCAACTCTCTGAGATACAAGATCTACCTGAGTGATTCCCTCAATGGTGAGTTCACTGCGAAAACCCCCCGGAACATTCCAAGAAATCAGCCTCAATTAAAGTTATTTAAACCATGCTACTGTACCACTTGAGTACCCATGCCTTGGTATCTTGTAGGTAAGTTTTACAACATCGGGGACCAGACAGGACATGGGGAGGACCACTGTCAGTTTGTGGACTCTTTCCTGGATGGGAGAACAGGAACACAAGTGAGGGCTGACCAGCTACCAGCCAGAGAAGGTATGAATTTGGCATTTTCTTCTCAGAAATATATTAAGACTGGTGGTTTCCCCCCCCCCCCCCCCAAACTAAGTAGGGTTTTCAAAAGCAGATTGTTTGGTGTTTTGTGTTTCAGGGTACTACAGAGCCATGAGGCAAGAACCTGTTAACTTTGGTCAGATAGGAGGGAGCTCTCACATCAACTACGTGTCATGGTATGAGTGTGGAACGCCCATCCCTGGCAAGTGGTAGGACTCGCTGCTGCCTGGGAGAAGATGTACATCACACAGGCCTGAATGGTGACATGGGAGGTGCTGTTGTCTTCAGTCTCTGGATGACGTGTATCCCTCTGTGCCACACCGAACCCAGACTTGTAAAGAGAATTGTACAGAATCTACATGTCAGGGAGTTCGATTGAGTGCATTTGTAACATTTAACTGCAAACGTGGCTCCTTTCACTATTTATCAATCATGGCAAATGAGAACAAAACGATAACGACACATGGAAGAATTACAGAGATCGTTGTTACTGTCCGCAGTGTGTGGCAACAAACATACACTAGATATATTTTTTAGATAATGGGAAGCTGGCTCCCTAAAATTATTTTGATAACTTGTATGATATTATTTATCAAAGTTTCTGATGCCATATATTCCTTGTATAGCCCACCAGTGTGACAGGGAGTGGTATATAAAGCAATGCTTCTGCTGTAAAGTGTACCAGCTGACACACTTTCATCAACAGTGATGTATAATGGAAAAGAAAACAGGGAAAGAGTCAAATTTTTTACACATTTACATTTACATTTAGTCATTTAGCAGACGCTCTTATCCAGAGCGACTTACAGTAAGTACAGGGACATTCTCCCCGAGGCAAGTAGGGTGAAGTGCCTTGCCCAAGGACACAACGTCATTGCATGGCCAGGAATCGAACCAGCAACCTTCTGGTTACTAGCCCGATTCTCTAACCGCTCAGCCACCTGACTCCCACACAAGGTTTTAGGTCTGATGTAGCTCCATGGCTCTTAAACGCAGGACAGAGAAAACATGTTCAATAATCAATAATGATCAATAATGTTTACATTACTTCAGTTTACATTTCAGAATCATCAAACTCATCGACATTCACATACAGTGGCAGCAACAACATTCAGAGACAGACAGACACA
>CM042873.1:2308715-2378715 GCA_023658055.1 Thaleichthys pacificus
CACACACACTCAATTTCATGCAAAAACACAGAATGTCATCTACCAATTAAATACGCCTCCATCATTGGCCCTGATATATGGGGTGAGTAGAGGGGGGAGGTCGTAACTTGCAATTTGCACAATATAAATGTATTTATATGTATATGGAGAAAAAGTATTTTTTCAACTACTTTTGCTAAACATTTCCTTAACCCTTGTGTTATCTTCGGGTCATTCTGACCCATCAGTCATTGTGACCCACCGTCGTATTGCGACAACTTTACCGAATACAAAAACAAAATGAAGCATTTTCTTTTAACCGTTGGGCTGTCTCAGACCCCACACATTGCGAAGATTAAAATCAAATTATTTTTATTTGTTTTTGTATTGGGTAAAATTGGGTAAACACAACGATGGTTCGTTATGAACCTTTGGGTCATGTGACCCGAAGGCAGCACAAGGGTTAAAATGGCCATTTGTGGCATTTAGTACACTATGGTAGTATTTCAGATATGTGGGTGAACTGTTATGGTAGATGCATCCACACCAGTCGCATGGATGAAAGGTTACATGCGTGTGTTAGTCCATCCAAATATTTGGTTGTACATTGTTTGCGAATCTGTGATGATTCATGAGAATCAGAAGGGGAATGCTTTGTTGAAAAGTGACACCGTTTTGTACAGAAATACTCTTCTGTCTCATAAATGCTTGCAGATAAGTGTCTTAAGCAAATCTTTTACATGAAATGGATTGTTGTTTTTGATATGTACTTCCATTCTTGTATCTATTTTCAATAAAACAAACATTTTGTAAATTATTGTGCTTATTGGGTTTCGGGAAGCTTATGGAATTCCTCACTTAAGATAGGGTTAGAAAATACAAAAATAGAAAATACTATTGTTTTTCTCAGTGGGTTTTGAGAGAGGAGTTATGAAAGCTTCGCCACCATTAGACCCAGCTCACACAGCCGGCTGTACTTTCCCTCCATGGCAGACCCGGCCGCAGGTCCAATTAGGAACATCAACAGTGATCCATGGATTACCACACTTTTCCAGGCCGAGAGAGAGAGAGAGAGTGAGTAAGGGAGTCAGACAGACAGAGTGAGAGAGAGATAGAGAGAGTGAGTAAGGGAGTCAGACAGACAGAGTGAGAGAGAGAGAGAGAGAGAGAGAGAGAGAGAGAGAGAGAGAGAGAGATAGAGAGAGTGAGTCAGACAGACAGTGAAAGAGAGAGAGAGAGTCAGACAGACAGACAGACAGAAAGTGAAGGAGAGAGAGTGAGTGAGTCAGACAGACAGAAAGTGAAGGAGAGAGAGAGAGAGAGTGAGTCAGACAGACAGACAGTGAAGGAGAGAGATAGAGAGAGTGAGTCAGACAGACAGTGAAAGAGAGAGAGAGAGTCAGACAGACAGACAGAAAGTGAAGGAGAGAGAGAGAGTGAGTGAGTCAGACAGACAGAAAGTGAAGGAGAGAGAGAGAGTGAGTGAGTCAGACAGACAGACAGTGAAGGAGAGAGAGAGAGCGGGAAAGCGACAGTGAATCCAAAAGCCAAACTCAACACAGATATTCTTTCGAATCCATCGAGGTGGTGTTGAGACAGGGAGGAAGGGAGGGGGACGACTGCTAAAACTGCCTCTGGATGTCTTCATACATTTTGCTAAGAGAAGGTAATGGTCTGGGGGTGAAAACAAATGTCACTTCAAAGTGGAACTTAGAACACTGATAGAGGAACAACCCAGGGGCCTGCCACCACTCTCTCTCTCTCCCTCTCTCTCTCTGTCTGTCTCTCTGTCTCTCTATCTGTCCCCTCTCTCTCTCTCTCTCTCTCTCTCTGTCTGTCTCTCTGTCTCTCTCTGTCCCCTCTCTGTCTCTCTCTCTGTCTCTCTATCTGTCCTCTCTCTCTCTCTCTCTCTCTCTCTGTCTGTCTCTCTATCTGTCCCCTCTCTCTCTCTCTCTCTCTGTCTGTCTCTCTGTCTCTCTGTCCCTCTCTCTCTCTCTCTCTCTGTCTGTCTCTCTGTCTCTCCATCTGTCTCTCTGTCCCTCTCTCTCTCTATCTGTCTCTCTGTCCCTCTCTCTCTATCTGTCTCTCTGTCCCTCTCTCTCTCTATCTCTATCTGTCTCTCTGTCTCTCTGTCTGTCTCTCTGTCTCTCTGTCTATCTCTCTCTCTGTCTCTCTGTCTATCTGTCTCTCTCTCTGTCCCTCTCTCTCCCTATCTGTCTCTCTCTCTCTGTCTTTCTTTCTTTCCCTCTCTGTCTGTCTGTCTGTCTCTCTCTGTCTGTCTCTCTGTCTGTCTGTCTGTCTGTCTCTCTGGAATGGTTTGTGGAATTGTGAGCCTTCTTGTTTTGCAAGGAAAGTATGTCTTTCCTCCACACACACACAACAAATTCAGTACATAAATAACTATTGGGAAAGCATTGACGGCATCACATTTTTGGAACTTCGCAAACTAGATTATATCCATCAAAATGCGGATGTGTTGGCTCAACATGGGCGGTATCATGGGGCTTACATCTCAGTGGTTGATCACATCAGAGGGTGGTGCTGTGTGGATGGAACATACAGCATGTCAACGGAACTTGATATGTCACCATTTGAGTCGGCTCAGACGGATCGTTCTAGAACGTTCGAGTTACCACGGTAATCAAATGAATGGGTGAGGGTTCCGTATTCTTAAATTACTCTCTAAAAGAAAGTAAAGCTGGTTGATCGGTCAAGGCCAAGCAAAACGAAGGAACTAAACAGCTACCCCCCTCGCAAGCGCAACAGAGAGCCACAAGAGGCAGACCCGCATGGTCACGCTACACAACGCACCCTCCTGACATGCTTGTAAGTGGCAGAGTTGCACCACGCTGGCCACCCACACAGGGAACTCACAAACCCAACACAGCTGTTTCAACAACAGGCTAGTCTCTGTAGATACTAACAGTTTCACATGATGGGCTTCATGGCTGGCCAGTTCTCCATGGTAGGAAAAAGAGGGCAAAACTGTGGCACTTGGACAGGAAATTAATGCAGCAGACTAATGATCACAAGCTAAATTTGGAGTCTGGAGAGTGCAAATGTGCACGGCGAAGGTCAGAACCACATGGCCCTGTGGATCGCTTATAGATGGTTGGATTACATCACTGGGTTATGACAAGAGCTACTACTTTTAGGCCATGCATGTGTTTGAACATTCAGGGATGGGATTCCTTGTGTTTTCACAGGACGTGATAAAAACGGATTTTCTTGGGTATTGACATGGCCAGTCAGGACACGTCCGCAGGGAAACTCAGGACAGACTGCTGGGAGTTGTAGTCCACGGCCAGAGGGAGTTGTAGTCCACAGCCAGATGGAAGCACTCAGTCTGCAGGAGCAGGTCTGGACACCGGGGACCCTCTCCCCCTCGGTGTCACTCCCATCTCCCTGCTTCCTGGAAAACGTTGGTTGATGGAACCCAGTCTGATGGAGTGGGGGGGGAGGGATGTCTCTGGAGCAACTCTGGGGACGCTGCGAGATTAAACAGCCAGAGTGCTGGAGTGCAGGCTGGACTGTTTTAACATGGATGCTGTTGTGGTTCTCCGTCTTTTTGGGATTGACACAGAGAGTTATAGGTCCAGGTGCTTCTTTGAAGGCGATTGCTCAGAAATGCTTTGGGAGAGATTTACTTGATCGTTGGGCAAATTAACTGAGCTAGTCGCAAAGCGGCATCATTGTAAAGTCTTCTTTAACTGCCTGTGTGAAGAGGAACAACTGTGTGGCTCACCTCTGTTTAGCTTTCTGCTGGAACTACAGTAGGATGTCATGTCAACACGGAATCCCTCAGAGGCGAGATGAGTGTTGGATGAGTGCTGGATGAGTGCTGGATGAGTGCTGGATGAGTGCTGGATGAGTGCTGGATGAGTGCTGGATGAGTGCTGGATGGGCCATTACATTAACAAAGCATTGAGAAGGGGCTGCAAAAACCATCACAACCCCCGATCTCTACGGAGTGGTGTCTCCGTGTGTGAGTCAGTCAACGCCATGGAAGAGGACATCAATCTCCAGACTGCTCTCCTCTCACATCCCTCCTTTCCCTGGAGCCTGACACCCTTTCTCCTCTTACCATCCTCCCTCCATCTCTCCACTCGGCCCTCCAAGTCTATCGTTCACAAACAGGGAATCCCTGCCCAGATAGGATTAGGGAATTTCCTCTGGACCACAACTCATCTGTCTAGAAGCCCCCCGAGAGAAACATGACAACGGGAGAAAAGTAAAAAAAAAATAAAAAAACTAGATTGATCTAGATTTTTGTTTCCAAAATAGTCCCTGGAGGACTTCTAAATCAGACACGTTTTCCTTTCCTTGCACTTCAACACGCTCTCTCGGATGAGTTCCCACTCTCATGCTGGGGTGTTCTTGGGGAGAACGTGATCGCACGGACTGAGGACCACATTGAATCGGCTAATGGGACCATTCAGGACATCGTGTCCAGAATGATCAACACATGAGTGTGTTCTGTGAGAAGAACACAAGCTGCTACAGAATAATTTATAGGCAACATGCATGCATTACTGTTGGGCAACCAGGACTTAGAGGGTTTGGACTTGCCAGCCTTGCACATCAAGCCACTGGCATCCACTGGCAGGAATTTACACTGAAAAATTTAAACGTCATAAAACACAGCTAGCAAAGTAGAAGTAGAAGGTTCATTAATATTTATCTACCATTAAAAATATAAAAAAGTTCTACATGCTGTGGCCAAATAGCTAGGGATACGTGCATCGCCTTTCCTGGAAAAGTAGTTTTCTCATGATACTTTAACAAACTACAGGGAAAGTACACTATAAGAGGCATACTGGAAAAAAGGTCTGATTTCCCAAACTGCTCAGCTACAAAACCAGCTATGACAACCCTAACCCTATGAACCGTCCAAAAAAGAGAAGGTGATGGGATTGGGCAGATCCAAAGATTGAGAAACAACCTGCGAGTAGAGGTGCTTTTAAATGAAGCACGTTTCAAAGGACATGTTGCCTTGAACTCTTGAGTAAGAGTATCCGGTGAGTGGAAATCCACTCAGCTTTCCTCCTTAAAGCTCTCGCTCTCTCCCTCTTTCTCTCTTCTCTCCTCTCTCTCTCTCTCCTCTTTCTCAACCTCTCTCTCTCTGTTTCTCTTTCTATGGCCTGTTATCCATCAACTCTGTTACACAACTCAGAAAAAAGCAGAAATCCTGTTATGGCTTAAGAAGGCCTTTTCTTTTCAATAGCATGCCTACAAGGGAACTTCACTCAACATAAAACCCTCTTCAGACCATCATCCGTGCTTAGAATTAAGGTTCTGCTGTGGGAAGGCCTCGCGACCGACCTGACGAGAGGAGACATTTCTCAGGCATTTCTTAAGCAGTACTTTCTCCTTCCCTGTCAGTGAATGAGCTTGACCCCAGTCATTACAGAGAACCCTACTGCATTTGAAACACCTGCTTTCTACGACGTTTCCATTCCAGATGAAGCATATTGTGAAGTAAGAACATACTTCATGACATAATTTCAGGCCCAGTTAGCCAGCGCCTCTTCACACCTTCTAAATTAGGTGTTTATCCCTTTGCTGACTTCAAAGTCGTTTGAATTGAACGTGTCTTGAGAAACGAAAATAAGCTTCCCCTGATTTCAAACAACTCTGGGACCAAACCCCTTAAAGTATCAACTGTCTCAGCACAGAATCTCATAAATAGCCGGATGGCTAAACTCCAAGTGCAGAGAGATGACAGAGGGCTGCTAGAGTTCACTTTTAAATCCCATCCAGGTGACACGCATAGGGGACACGAGGCTCCTCAACTGCCAGCTCCGTCCGACCCGACACAAGCAGAGAGAGCACGACGTGTATCTGTGCGCTGAACAACACAGACGCAGGAGCAAGCTGAGCTGAGCGGTTAGGGAATCGGGCTATTAATCAGAAGGTTGCCGGTTCGAATCCTGGCCGGCGCAAAAAGACGTGTCCTTGGGAAAGGCATTTCACCCTACTTGCCTTGGAGGGAATGTCCCTGTACTTACTGTAAGTTGCTCTGGATAAGAGCGTCTGCTAAATGAGTAAGATGCAAAATGTAAATGTAAGCAAGCTCTCCGGGAGCAAGCTCTCCGGGAGCAAGCTCTCCGGGAGCAAGCTCTCCAACGGCAAGACCCGTCTCACCGTCCCCATCTTCCAGAGAGAGGAAGAGACCGGACTCCTGCCAACCATCTGTTGTCCTGGTGATTTTCCTTGGAGTTTCAAACAAAAGCAATCGAAAGAATTCCAAGCTAAAAGAGCATCCAAAAGACATCGCTTCATCAACACTGGACCTCGATCTCACACGGGGGAGCCTCCGCGAGGGAAGTCCAACTCTCTGACATGTCCAAGATCTGATTGTTGAAACAGACGAAGGCTGGGTGAATCTTTGAGACCTCGCGTATCTGATTGTTTCTACAGAGTGCACAAAGCGCCTGGCTTCAGGCAATCGCCGAGTGATGGATTCCCCTCTAAAAATTATTCCAATCTTAAATCTATTGGCAGAGATGGTAGAGCTACACATGAAAATAGGCTTTGACATAAACAGAAGGAGTTGCTGCTGAATGTTGTGTTGAAGGCCGTTTTCATTTTCTTTCTTTTTTAATTTGTTTAATTTATTGAAGTTGTGTTATTTTAACAAACAGCAACAGTACAACAAGGCACATTACATAACACAAAAGGGCACTAAGGATCAAAGCAGAAGTTGTGGCATCCAGTTTTCACTTTCACATTGACATTACGTCATTTAGCAGATGCTCTTATCCAGAGCGACTTACAGTAAGTACAGGGACATTCCCCCCCGAGGCAAGTAGGGTGAAGTGCCTTGCCCAAGGACACAACGTCATTTGTAACCAGCAACCTTCTGATTACTAGCCCGATTCTCTAACTGCTCAGCCACCTGGATCCCCACATTTTAGTTTTGATGTGAGATCCTTCTGCCCTCTGGAGTTCCATGCATTTCCACTAACTGGGAAACAGCTGTTATATGTGAGATTGACAAGATCTTAACGAGGGCCTAACTTTAGAATCAAACTAATGTGTTCTCATTGTTAGAGGTCATTGATCTACTAAAAGAGGGTAAAGAGTTTGATGAAACCTCTCCAAACAAAACCTGAAGCTTCAGAGCCACACTGGGCCAAGTACAAACAACCAAACATACTGTAATTGATGTTTTCTAAGTAGGGGGTTTGTGGACTAATCATGTAGACATGGTCATATAAGCCCCTCTCCAGGGCTCTGGAGACAACATGGTGTGTGTAGTCTAAGTCTGGGGATGTTTCAGAATCGGTACGCAGCTTTGTAACTTCCAGAACTCTGCTGACACCCCATGCAGCCAGGAATGTTTCTCATTTGGGAGGGAAGAATTCCTTGGAGGAATTACATTTACAGAGCTGGGCCTATCAACATCCAGACTTGTAATGATTACTTCTGATGAAGAAACTGTCTGCACTTTCCCATCTGGTCTAAGGATGTGACAGTGATTTGCCTCCTGCTTGGAATGATCATGAAGAGAACAACAGAACACATGCTGATTACAATTATTTCTGGACAGGAAAATATATATGATTGTGCAGATGTAGATGTAGAAAAAGATTTTAAACAATATTAATAAGGAAGTGTATATTCTGTCCATTTGTAAATTCAGCAGGAAACTCTCCTGGCAGTGGATTAGCTTTAGGTTTTGGAGAGAAATGCGGAGGCCTGGAGGTGTCTGGGGAGATTCAGCAAAGTGTGCTGACGATGAGCAGTGTGAAAAAGACAGTCGGCGCTGGCCTTTCTGCTGCAGTTGTGTATGAGAATCCAGCTGTTGTTAATTTGGCCACAGAGAAAACATGGATTTACGTTGGTTTTCAAAGAAATCCAAAAAGCTGATTTTTTTTAAAATTGCAGTCAAATACTGGCTGTAAATGTGCTGAAAAACAACACAAAGCAAATAATAAGACTTGAACAAAAATTTTAACACATTTTTAAAAGCGTCTGGCTTCCATCAAACAACAATTGAGATCATCACTGGTAAAATAATATAATCAATACATTCCCGTGTTCCCAGGGCCAGGCATAAAAGGCCCATGCCATGTCAGTCCTGTGTACTAGACGTGTCGTTTACAGCAGTATCATTCATCATTGTGAAAGCTCTCAAACACCTTCGCTGACCCGTCAAACACCTTCGCTGACACGACCTTCAGCGTTTTATGGTTTCCTTCAGGAGAAGCCTCTACCTGGCAACTGACAGTCTGCACACAGGAAGGCACTGGATCTGTTACAAACCTAAGGCAGCTCGATTCATCATCTGTGTCTGAGGCCTCGGTGTGTCAAGAGGACAGCTAACCCTAAGTCTGCTCCTGGTTAACATTCTTCAGGGGAATGGATTCATCCAGGATCTCATGGCCTCAAATCAGAACGCAAACGCATTTGTGTACATTTCTTTTAGGGCTTGGTTGACTCGGTTGGTGATCGTAATCGTTGGCAGTATGTGCAAAGTTGGTTGTGTAAATCCAGTTCATAACCTCAAAAACAGCATATCCACGATGAGTTACAACTCCTGACTTGCAGAAAGATACAACCGGGCAAGCCTTAGTTTCCACAGCCTCGTGTTTCCAGTGTGACCGGCATACTTTACTTTCATAACTGTCGCTGGATGACAATAATGAAATGAATAACTGTTCCTGCTTTTATAAAAAAAAAGGAGTTGGGGCCAGGATCGGCTCTTCTTCAGGATTGTAGACTTCTGAGGCAGAAACACTATTCTGGTGCCAAACCACAAGCTTTGGTTATTGGCTCTGGCCAGCGAGTCTGCTGATTGGCGCTGGCGGGGATGATCTGGCATGCTAATTGGTCGAGAGCCACGTGCCAACAGCGAAGAAAAACAGACCCACATGAAGGGAGACAACATGGTGACAGACACAGACAGACAGGCAGGGTAGGAGTGAAAAACCTGAAGCACAACATCTCAGAAATTCAAGGATGAAAATGGAAAGATGACTTCAGTGGACTGTGTTCCATCTGGAGAGCCAAACAGGAAGCCATGCTTTGTGCCTTCGACATGTCGAACCACTTCTACGAAGACGGCAGTTCTCCATCACGAGCCATGAAACAACGTACTTCCCCTGCACCAGCAGGCTGTTTAATGTAATGGCAAAGGCTGATAATTCTGTGGCACGAGATATGAATCTGTCTTTTTCATCATCGTATCATATTGTGTGCTAAAGCAGATGCTTTTCTACAAAGCAGCATTCAAGGGGATTTGAACTTGCGACCTCTTCATCTGCAGTTGAACGCTCCATCACTGAGTGACGTATCCCCTCCTCAGTGTAGAGACTGTGGAGGAAGATGAGACACGCGTTGTACACGTAGCGATGGCTAACACTGATCATTCCCAGGGTTTTGATGATTTGAAACGATAAGTAAAAAAAGAATCAGAATCAGAATCAAAACTAGTCATTGACACCAGACCCACACGTTACTGTAGGTGTTTTCATTTTTTTTCTTTCATGTTTTCATCATTCCGGTGGGTGGATAACATTGTCTGTGGCTGATAATGTCAAGTAACCTGAACTGCATTCTTACTTCAGTGTAAAAAGGAAAAGGAAGGGATTTTCCCTAACTGTCTGATTGACCAGTTCCCCCTGCCAGTGGGTCTAACTACACCCACCAGATATGTCTCCTTCGTCATCACAGCCCATCACAGCAACCAGAGTGGTAAACCACGTCAAGGGGCCTTTTAGCATGCCGGACACCCCTAGCGGATCACGGACAGCAGCAGAAAGACCAGATGAGACACGACCCCACATCTTCACCCGCAGAACGTGACAGAAAGGAGGAATTCAGACAGCCACTGTGAGACACGAGCTGCAGGCGTCCATCTCTGTGTTTGGGTTTGTGGTTTGGCTGATGAAGGAGGATGAAGCACTAGGCAAAGCTCTCGACGCAGATTCTTTGACCTCAGACATGGGCAAAGTGAAGAGTTTGTGCTTTGAAAACCTGCCTAGAAGATTCAGCCCCAGGGTCTAGATTCTCCGTGTTTGCTCAGGGACGGAACACTGGAGTAGTTCTGCTGTCACTAAAAAGAACTTCAGTGAAATTCTAATTCCAAAGAAGCTTCCAGGTACAACATGTGATACGTACAGCTCAGAGCATGTGACCGCTGATCACAAGGTTAAACACTAACATCCCCCCGGTGTGTCGATTTGGATGGAAACATCTGCTAAGTGGACATGTTATTAAAACGGTCGACATATTGCCAGGAAAAGACATTCCAGGAAGACTCCCTGACGTGCTGAAAGTCAATGGCTGTGATGTCATAACACACACTACAAGAGGATGATATAGGCTCTTCGTATCAACATTGAGAATGCATATACTAATTGTTCACTGCTTGGTAAAAGACAAACATAAATACACTAATGACAAATGATGTCAAATATGTATCCATTCCTCACTAAACCTTGTATTTATCTTTACTGTAGGACAAGGTTTCACTTCTGAATCTGTTTCCGTCATTAACAGTTGTTTATATAAAAAAAGTATTTTTACATAGTTGTCTTACAAGCAGTAAGCAAAAAATACTAAAAATATTTTCCTGTGAGAGCAGAAATTGTCTGAGTTGAGACCTTCAAGGAGGCCAGGAAATTAAACACCATCCCTTGTCAGTTTTTTGAGGAGAAGGAATTAATCATCCATGTCAAATTTGCTGGAAAAGGCTTAATCTCACTGTAATGAACAATCATAACAGATTCAGCCTTTCAGAACAAATAATCTCCTGACTACTAATTAATCCAGAGTATTTCTGTTTAAAAATTACATTAGTATTGATTTAATCATTCAATGCTGCGATAGTTTTACCGATCACTTTTTGTCTTGATGAAATTGGATTTAATGATGCAAATGCTTAAACATAACTACTTAGTTAATCTATTCATCTATGATAAATTGTAATTATGCTATTATATAAATGCTCTCATTTTAGCGTATTAGTGTAGAACATGTCAAATACCAGAGGAAAGCATAACTGCCACATTTAGACAGACTGGGCAAAATCCTACTTGCCCACTCATTAAATGTGTGTCTGAACTGATGAGATGATGTCATGTAGTGGACCACTGATCCACAACTATTCCAACCATGGCGGCTGGGTACAATTATGAAAAATTATATCCAGTGTTTTGATTATTTCTACAGAGCAACTCTAATCTGCTCCAGACTCTTCCAAGGTCTAAGGTACTCCATCCTAACAAAAACACACACACACACACACACACCAAAAACACACACACACACACCAAATTGGTCTGCAAATGAAGCACCCACTGACCTCACATTCAACCCACAAGGGGACCCCCCATGGTGTTGATTCTATCTGAAAACACAAGAACCAAGGGCAAGGATTTAGCAGGATTTAGACGGGAATGAAACCCACAATGGTCATACAGCCGACATTCCTATCATCGCTTTTCTATCAAGACAAACACCCTAGCCATTAGACCCAAGATACCAACTGAAAATCATGCTAATGTCAGATAACACATCTCACTTCCAGACACCATAAACCTTGTTATTGTAAAGTAAACACCCTGAGGGCAGTGAACATGGCACTTACATGTGGCCAATAAAGTGGGACAGGATTTGTTATGATGTAGTTAATCACGTGTGATGTAACATAATCAAGACAAACAATACTGTTTCAAGGTGACAAGAAAGTAATTTTCTCTGGTGTCTGACTACAGAAAGCAACTATAAAGTTTGTGTTTTCCATAACAACATAGTCTTCACCTTTACGTTTTATGGTAATTCTATATTGCTCTTTGGCACAGCATGCCAATGGTGCTTGAATATAGTTGTAAGATGTGTTCAAAAGTCAGAGTTTTGCAGGAAAAACCTTATTTGAGTAGGAAAATTATTTCTTATGTAGCGCCCCCTAGGCTTATTTCCTGACACTAAAGGGCGTTCCTGAGTTACTAAACTAATCACAGTAAATATATAGAATATATGTATAATTCTTGCTGACCTTCTGTTTAAATGTCTATGGATTTGTTTTACTGTACTGTTATGGGCTACGATTCAACTATTAACTTAAATATTACTCAAATGAAATACCCTTTTAAACCAACCCTATTACCCAATAGTGGCTTATCCTAAGGAAATACTCAGAACTCAGGTTGTTCAATTATCAAATAAAAATATAGTTTACTGATTTGTATAGGAAAATAAATATTAAAATCACCAATGTAATGAATTCTTAATGAAACAAAATAGGATACACAATGTATGAATATCTTTTGAATGAAATGCAATTACAACAAACCTCAAGTTTGAATGCACCTTCACATATAAACAAATCAGCAATTACAGTTAGCTGGTAGGCTACTTGAACTAACATTCAGCTAACTTTTAACAATACACAGCACATTGCATTAACACGAATCACATACGTGGGCCCACACTCGCACACACACACTCTCACCGGTGATTCACCTTCCCCAGTCCCCAAATGAGCTAGTAGGCTAGCAACCGTTGCAGTACTGGAGCGTTGCTGGTGTTCGGTGTGGCCAAAAACAAACTGACCCCTTCACTCCGTTTTGGAACAAGAAAATAAACTCAGGATGCCGTAATCCAAGTGCTTTGTTGTCGAGTTGCCGCACCAGCAACGACAGGGCAGTCTCTCACACGAGAAAGTGTGTTTTCCTCGAAAATGGCGAGATTATCAAATTTTGCACAAACGTTGATTAGGCCTATACTACTGTTCAAACTTTGTGTATTCAGTCCGAATACGTTAATCAAACAGAGACAAGGTCCGACTCGCAAATATATATCGTTTGTCACGCTATACTTCTAATCATTTCTTTCAACACACTGACCCAGCTCTTAACTTGGCTTCTTCTCTTCAAAGGGCTCTACTCCTTTTCGCGCGGTTTTTAACCTTTAACCTCACGTTACTCAGTGCATACAACAATAAGAACATAAAATACATTTTACATTCATACATCAAAATATTGCATGTAACACAATACATTTTACTTTACTGGCGAAATCTTTTAAAACAAACTCTTTGAACGAATTGAAACATTCATCAATCAAACACTGTTGCTCATCAAACTACAACCCCCATAATCCCTTGCATTCACCCCACAATGAATAGAAAGGATATGAGTACTACAATAAGCTTGTCTTTAGCTTAAGGGTTATCTGTAAGTTCTAATGTGTTATTATGAACGTAAGTAAATCTAATTTCTTAGCACTTGTTTAACTAATATGCTTTTTAGCACTGCGCTACACTTACGCCAACAATTCTGTGACGAGAAAATCAGCAGTTCTTAAAATCATTGTAAGCATGGAGAAAGTCAGGGCACCCTTCTCTAATCTCACCTGACTACAACTTTTTTACCCCATATTCAACATTCTTGAACTTGACCCGTCCCAGGACATACATCTGTATTTAGTAAGAGTAACAAAGCTGGGGAGAAATATGAGGTCCACCTGTACATTTCTTTCCCAGACAAACACACGCCATCTGTGGAGAGCTCTGTTTTGATCAGCTCCACACACATCAGCGCTGTAGCGGAGCCTGTTGTGTGTCTGACATCACCCTCACCAAGCACCTCCATCACCACGACCACCCCTGCCACAGGAAATCACATTTAGCCCACATGTTGAAAGGGGACAGTGACCACCAATGATCCGTGAAGTCCCCAGGTCCTCTCATGCAGGGTGTGTTTACTCAACTTTTGAGTTTTGTCTGAGTTGAGTAATCAATAGAGAATAGGAACATTTGTCAAGAAATAAAGTTAGTGAAGTGATTTATACCTACAGTGAAACTCCGTAGAGGTATGATGATGGTGTGCTACCTTGATTTATTTTGAAAAGAGTGTAAGATTGTAAAAGTTGAATATTTTCAAAGGCTACGAAGAGGAAGCTGAGGCTATAATAGAAGAGGTCAAGTTGAACCCAGTTCGCCGCCAACTGATAAAGTTGCTGTGAAACTTTCCAACTCTGTGAAAACTTCTTGAGAAACGACACCATACATCAGGCCGTGGCACTGACCCGACAGCTTGACTCCTAAATAACAGTACAGTCCATGCTTTACCTTAACACCTGCCTGAATACACAAGAAACAGAAGTCTCGTTGGTCCGGTGTATATCACTGTGATTTAACACAAACCGTCTATGCCAAACGCTCAAGAACCCCTAACGCTCCTGCTACACATAGTGAGGAGAGAAAAGATTTACAGATGACAGAGTTTATTTATGATCTCAGGCTCACACTGTCTATTCCTGATTAAAGGTTAGGGTTAGGGTTTGAGTTTTTGCGTGAAGACTAAAGTGGACCAGGACTACAGACACAGGCTAAACTCAACTGTGTAGAATTCAGGGATTTTGTGGTGACACAACTCACGCAGGAATGACTGTAACTGATGTCTAGAACGTACACATGTCAAAATGATTCATGCCTTACCAGGAAGAGCCCCAAAAGAGGGTCTCAAATGTACAGCTTCCCCCCTCTTTGCTGTAGAGTCACTCCTGGGAGAAAAGACCATCAATGTGTCCTCATTTGGCTTGCATTAGGAATGTGTGAGACAGGTCACCAATGGTTGTAAATAGCCTTCAACCACACAAGCCTAGAAATGTACACAGGTGCACAGGATATTCCTTTCCCATTCATCTCCAGGAACAAAAACACATCAGATTAACTGAATAATGGTATCATCCGGACAAAGTTGAGCTGAAACCGCGTATGATGTCATTAGCGACACTTCTTTCCCAGATCTTGGCATGGTGCAAGCACTGGGACGCTGTTTTAGCAAAGAGCAATCCATCTTCTCAATGACTCATAATTAAAGCCCACAATGGCTTTAAATAAAAGCTGACATATAAAAACAGGCCGGGATACTCATCAGAGCTATTGGGTCTCTAATGTTTCCACCTTGGGTTTTTAAGAGGCCTTTACAATCACAGCCTTTTTTTTGTAAGAGGCTGACTATTCACTCCATTTGAAGGGCCTGAACGCCTTTTCAGAGAGCAAGAAGGAGTCACCTTTTCCATGACTGAGAGAGAAAGGGAGACAGAGAGAGAAAGAGAGAGAAAGAGAGAAAGAAAAAGGAGAGAGAGAAAGAGAGAACGCTACAGTTCTTTATTTATGAAAGCGTTCGCTGTCACTTGATCAAAGAATTCCCATTTGGAGAGGCTCACAAGCACCTTCTCCTGAGAAGCGTCACCCTGTTGAGAGTGTGAAGTCCTCCGCTTGTGTTGCAGGTCGGCTCAGGTCAACCCCTCTCAACGGGTTCCTAAACTCACATAAATTACTGTCACTCGACAAGGTGAGCTACTGCAGAAGTAGACAATAGGATATCAGTCACCCGTCCCAACGATCCTATCTGCAAGTAGGAGTGATGACTTAGACTACAGATGTGGCCTGTTTGGATATGCAGGTCTGACATTCAACCCTCTCCAAAGGGTTCATGCTGCAGAGTTTGAAGGACACTGAACAGACGTTTTAGTTTTGAGGGGGTGGGGGTAAGGGGGTGGGGGTAAGATGGTGGGTGTGTCTTCCTTGTTGGGGTGGGGGTCTAGTCTAAGTATTTGTCACGTGTAGCAGTGCGGCTGGACATTTTACATTAGTCATTTAGCAGACGCTCTTATCCAGAGCGACTTATAGTGAGTGCCTTGCCCAAGGACACAACGTCATTTATCACGGCTGGGAATCGAACCGGCAACCTTCTGAACCAGGGACAACAGGGAGAGCACTGGGGGGGGGGGGGGGGGCAGGGAGAATAGGGAGAACACTGGGGGGGGGGGGGGGGCAGGGAGAATAGGGAGAACACTGGGGGGGGGGCAGGGAGAATAGGGAGAACACTGGGGGGGGGGGGGGGCAGGGAGAATAGGGAGAACACTGGGGGGGGGGGGGCAGGGAGAATAGGAAGAGCACACTGAAGACAGCAGTGCCATGGCCGTCTCAGGGAGAGCACACTGCAGACAGCAGTGCCATGGCCGTCTCAGGGAGAGCACACTGCAGACAGCAGTGCCATGGCCGTCTCAGGGAGAGCACACTGCAGACAGCAGTGCCATGGCCGTCTCAGGGAGAGCACACTGCAGACAGCAGTGCCATGGCCGTCTCAGGGAGAGCACACTGCAGACAGCAGTGCCATGGCCGTCTCAGGGAGAGCACACTGCAGACAGCAGTGCCATGGCCGTCTCAGGGAGAGCACACTGCAGACAGCAGTGCCATGGCCGTCTCAGGGAGAGCACACTGCAGACAGCAGTGCCATGGCCGTCTCAGGGAGAGCACACTGCAGACAGCAGTGCCATGGCCGTCTCAGGGAGAGCACACTGCAGACAGCAGTGCCATGGCCGTCTCAGGGAGAAGCACACTGCAGACACCAGTGCCATGGCCGTCTCGTCCGTCTCGGTGCTGCGTTCCTCTGTTCTCATTGTGTTCCTGCGAGGAGGCGTGGCCTGTTCCTCGCCACACATGCCTGAGTTCCACAGGCCCACGTGAGGTCGCGGCCCCTGGCACGTGCCGACGGTTCTGGGCACGCCGCAAACATGCACGCCGCAAACGTGCACGCCGCAAATGTGCACAAACCTCTGGGTCAGACAGACTTTCTGAACACAGAGAGAGAAAAAAACTTTGAAGTTTATTTTCTTTTCCCTTTCTTGTTTTACCACACGTATTCTAATATTAGGCTGAAGCATTCAGGAGGCCGTAATTGAATACAGAACCCAAGCGTTGACACCAACAGGAAGAGCAGAAAACAGGCTTCTCAAATCCTTCACTGTTGGACATAAACATTCAGGCCATCTAACCGTCCGTTACTTCTGAGCCTCACGTTGAAAACATCTAACAATCCTACTGGTGGATGTAGCGGAACCTGAGGGGGTTGTGGCTGTCGATTCTCCAAAACAAAAAAAAGATGAAACTCGTTGGAAAAACAACAGCCTCTTTGAGCATGCTGGTCTGTGTCTGCCATGGAAGAGACTGCAGGTGTTTCGGCTGTGGTTTACATTCATCGGATCCTCTATCGCTTACAGATGGGAGGTTTGAGGAGCAGCCGAGGGATTCACAACAAAGGCTGGGGTGGAAGGAGCCGGCCAGCTTCCCGCTCAGTGGGAGACCCGAAATGCTTTCCCCCTAGGCCTGTCGACGCCATCCACAACAGCTCACTCTCTTGCCCCCGTAGACACACACACGCACACGTGCACTTGCACACTCATGGACATAGAGACGCACACACACACACACACACACAGCAGCAAATCTTGCTCTGTAACTGGGGCCTGACTTGCACACCAAACTAACGCAGGAGGGGTTCAGGGGGGTGAATCTGCTGGGTCTGGAGGAATCTCGACAGCTCCTGTCCACAATCTCTCAGGGTTGATGTCCCTGGATCCAGCTGAGCCGTTGCCTCAGCAACAGACTGTTGTGATTTGGCAAGTCGCTGTATTTCTATTCGCAGATTGTTTTCTTTGCGATCTGGATGGTTCTTCTCTCTCCACGTAAATCCCGCCTGTTAGACATGGAAGGCCTGAGATGAGAGGCCTGTCTATTGTCACAGAAATATGAATCAGGGTGATACTCATAATACTGACGACTTCCTTTGCCATTTTTTAAGGAGATGAGGCTGACTAGATATCAAACCCTGGTCTACAGGACTTGAACCAATTTGTCTGCCGTTAGACCGACACGGCTTCTTGAATCCCCAGTAAACCAGGAGCTAAAAAACATCTCTGTGACAAAAAGGCAGATTGAAAGAGGTGAGACAAAATGTGCCCTGTTGTATAGCTCTGTTTCGTAGACTTGATACGACCCGATACAGCATCAACTTTGGCTCTCGCCACTGCCAGTGTGGAAAATCACAGTGGGAAGAGGGTTAAATGTACAGAATGCTGTGAAACAGTCGACCCTGCAAATATATGTAAATTCCCTGCACTTGAAACCAGCAATCTGTCTTTCTGAGAAACAGGATGATGCCAATGACGTGGGCCTCCAGGAAATGACTGGAACCTAGACAGAGCGGGCAGAGGACTTAAGGAGAGGAAGCTAACGACTCATAGTAAAAAGTGAACATGTGTCTATTAAAAAGGGCTAAATGCGTCACTACAGACTGTTTTTTTTCTTCTTCTCTTTTTGTGGGCAGCTGTGGCTCAGGGGGTAGAGATGGTCGTCTGTTAATCGCAAGGTTGGCGGTTCGATCCCCGACTCCTCCCAGGCCATGTGCCGAAGTATCCTTGAGCAAGACTCTGAACCCCAAGTTGCTCCCGATGGGCAGGCCGGCGCCTTGCATGGTAGCTCACTGCCGTCGGTGGGTGAGTGAGAGTATGAATGGGTGAATGAGAGGCAAACATTGTAAAGCCCTTTGAGTGCCGCCAAGGTAGAAAAGCGCTATATAAATGCAGTCCATTTACTTTTACAGTTCAGTGTAGTTTCTGGTCTCTGTGCATCCTGAGCAGTGGACGGCCGTCTTAAACAACAAGCTCAAGTCTTGTCCCTGGATGAACCAAAACCCACTAGGGCTAAATCCTTGTTTCTTTCAACTCACAAATCCGACAGGATAGACTACTATTTTACACCTGCTAATGTATTAAAATAGAGAACTTTCACGAATTACACAGTAGCACAGCTACTCCTGAATTAGGCAACAGTTCCAGTTTATTCCCTATCCAAAAAATCACAAAATGGATACAATTGGTTTAAAATATAAAACCTCAATGCATTGATTGAGCAATGACGACACACTCATCTGCATACCCACTCAATACTGCCCAGACAACTATTTGTTCACGCACATACACACAGTGAAAAGCTGTATGCTTTTCCACCTAGCCACACACCTGTGTATCCCTGGCTGTTAATTACCTACCGGTATATGCCTTCCCAAAGGCAATGCTCCACCCAGTGCTCAATCATAAAACTGCAGATTAGCATCACCAATGTGGTATATAAACAAAACAAAGTTGTATAATGGCTCCAACAGTGATGATGGAGGAGAGAGAGGTTTAGCGGTATATCTTATGATTGGCGCTCTTCTGAAACAACCAGTTTTGACTGGCTAGAGCTGTATGCATCCAGTTCTTTGTATGATTCGATGTTATTTCTGGCTTTGTGTTTCCATAGAGTGAAACCTTTGACATGGTGGCCGATAGGAAGATCCAATATCATTTGCCTGAATTTGGACGTTCTTGCTACGAACAGAATGAAGATTTGAAGTCCCTGTGAAAGACAAAAAATAGATATGGCAAATGGTTCTGAATTATTTATAGGTCTTAATTTTATGAGCTGTAACTGTTCTATTGTTTGTTCAGACAGGATTATTGGGGAGTTGCAACAACACGGTTAGTGAGTTTCCCATGTCACTTATCTCACGATTGTCTGTGGGGCCGAAACAGTCACTAACAAGCGTGTGCATACTGTACATTAGCATCAGGGGTATTTTGGATGTTTTCATCACACATGGCAGAGCTTGTCCCCAGGGATGTCCCCTATGTGCTGCCTGTCTGACTCAATGAGAACACAGGTAAAACAACACAGGTAACTACTGTTACATTTAGTCATTTAGCAGACGCTCTTATCCAGAGCGACTTACAGTAAGTACAGGGACATTCCCCCCAAAGCAAGTAGGGTGAAGTGTCTTGCCCAAGGACACAACGTCATTTGGCACGGCCGGGAATCGATCCGGCAACCTTCTGATTACTAGGCCGATTCCCTAACCGCTCAGCCACCTGACTCCCGTTAAAAAGGCTTTACTGACATCTAGTGGAGTTCACAACACATACAACTCTAAGCATGAACAAATTGTAGGTTAATCTTTTATACAGGTGACTACCTGAGTTGTGGTACACAGGCAGAAGATGATGTTCAGGATGAAGTGCATGTTCTTGTTTGGTATGACGAGCATCAGGTAGCCTATTACCCAGGAGAGGCCCAACACCACTGCTAACGAAAAACTACTCAGAAGTTTGTTCTTGTTGGAGGACTGTCTGGTGCTGTGGAGAAAATAAAAAAAGCATAAAGCAGCTGGTAGAGCACTCACAACATAGAAATGCAATAAAACGTTTTTTCAAGCCCTTCGACTATGAGGATTTGTTTACGTATGATTGCAGTTAGCTACATCATCGGTACCTGGTTAATTCCGGGTCTGTCCTGCATGTTGTGTAGCTAAAATAGCATAGGATAACTGTGTTAAAGATCATAATTAGAGCCACTGGGATGAGGAACCCCCAGAACATTGGCTTTGCAAAATCAAACTGTCCCTCTCGGTTTACAGCAGCAAGCCAGCAACTGGAGGGTCAAAAGGAAGTAGTTAGTTTGTGGTTGATGTAAAGTATTGTACAGTGGTGAAAATCTACCTCTATATGCTTTGTACTGTAGTACAATATACAGTAGGTTATGCGTTTTTTATGTGTATTCTAAGGTTCAAAATACAAGGTACAGTAAAAGCGATTACAGATACAGGTAAGTTAGATTTCGACAGTTGGTGGAGATTATTTGTAGGTCAAATTTGACGTCAAAAAGCTTCCCTTTGTTCGTGTTCAGTTGCTGTTACTGTACACCATTGAATTAATTTGCACTGTAAGTAATATTGAAACAACCACAAAAAAAGAAAGTAAGAGTTTCGATTTACAATTCTTCCTGTCGGTAGTTTAATGGATTGTCCACTCTGTAGGTGACCCCCAATGTGATGGAAACGAGAAGAGCAGGAACTCCTGGGAGGGAGAAGACAGTGTTGGTACACAAGTAGCTGCAGAACCCTGCAGTGGGCGTGCCCCGTCACAAGCCTGTCACAGCCCCGTCACAGCCCCGTCACAGCTCCGTCACAGCCCCGTCACAGCCCTGTCACAGCCCCGTCACAGCCCCGTCACAGCCCCGTCACAAGCCCCGTCACAGCCCCGTCACAGCCCCGTCACAGCCCCGTCACAACCCCGTCACAACCCCGTCACAACCCCGTCACAGCCCCGTCACAGCCCTGTCACAGCCCCGTCACAGCCCCGTCACAGCCCCGTCACAGCCCCGTCACAAGCCTGCTGCAGCACCCCTGCAGTCCACCTGTCCTCCTGCCTGCCCCTCTGCAAAGGGTGTAACGCATAATGATTATAGGGTGTTTGTCTAGGCTTCTTTTAAATGAAGCGAAGAGGTCATAAATAGAGTGTGGGTGAGTATCATCCATCTGCTGTTTGTTGGACATTTAGTTTAGTACCAGAATTGAGTTAAATACTTAAGTAAAGACCAGAAACCCAACAAAAAAACAATGGTATGGTGACAAATAGTACTTTCTACTTTGTTACTTTACGCCGCTACCTACGTACCCCATCCAGTAACCACGGTGATACTCGGGAGGTAGGATGGGGGTCTCCTCAGGGGGTTCCAGAGCAGTAGGAACATGTGACAGGCATAGAGAGAGTTCCAGACAAAGGTGGCCATCAGGAAGTACTGCAGTAAGACTGCCACGGCAGTGCAGGGTCCGTGGTCTGGGTCGACGTGCTTGTCAGAGGAAGGCATGACGTTGGCGTCCTTGTCTTCAGGTTCGTGGGACTGTGGGTCGGTGTTGTTGATCCCCAGCAGGAAGAGGAGGGTGAAGATGAGGAGGCTGAGACAGACTGAGACCATCAGGACTGCTGGGCTGCTGTTACCGGATTTCCTGAGGAACGGACCAATTAAAAAAGTCAACGTACCAATTTGCTTTCTGTGTGAAGGTTGCTTTCGTAAGGGTTGCCAAATTATGGTACAGCAAAGATCCTGTTTTTGAATCTCACCTGGTCATGACATAAAAAACTATTGTGATAACCAAGCCCACAACAGACATGGAACATCCCAGATAGGTGATCCAGTCCAGGGCTTCAGCGTAGACATAATCAACCCTGTAGGACTAGAGGAGGAGAAACAACTAAACAACTAAGACATTCCAAAGTGATTTAAAGATAACAGGGTTGTTTGATTTGTATGTGAGTAGTTCAAAGCTGAGGTCAGTAAAGACAGAGGTGAGCGAGGACTTGCCATTAGCGCAGCAAAGTTGGTGGTATGACTGCAAAAACAACTCAGGAGCCTCAGAGGAAACGTTGACTTTGGAGCACCCTTCACTGCTCCATTCACTTTTGTTGTAGTTCCAGAACACGCATGCAAAGTCGTAGAAGGTTGTGTTGGGGACATTCTGAGAAAAGAAACAAAGTCACTTTGTCATCACCGTAGCCGGAGAACCAAACACAAATAGACATTTAGATTGGTGGTGAAATGGATGAATGCTGTTGCACAGTTGATACACCAAGACTTCCTTGTTCCTGTTACGGCGCAACAATGTTCGGACCTTAAAACGGACTTGAGAGACAAAGGCTCAAAAGGTGAGTATTTAATGTCCAGGAAAGAGTCTGTGAAGCTATGGGCTGTAGGTCTTCAGGCGTGAGCAGGGCAAGGCAAGTAGCTGGCTGGAGAAACGCTAGAGTCTCGACCGGGAACGGTGAGTCAGGTGGCTGAGCGGTGAGGGAGTCGGGCTAGTAATCTGAAGGTCGCCAGTTCGATTCCCCAACCATGCCAAATGACGTTGTGTCCTTGGGCAAGGCACTTCACCCTACTTGCCTCGGGGGGAATGTCCCTGTACTTACTGTAAGTCGCTCTGGATAAGAGCGTCTGCTAAATGACTAAATGTAAATGTGACTGATGTAACAGTCTGGCAGAGTCTGGATGGTGAGCAGGGTTAAAATAGGTTGTTGGTTGCAGATCTGCCACAGGTGAGAATGGTTGTCTGTTCCCGGGAGACTCCGCCCATGCACACACGCACGCACACACAGGGAAAAGGAGGGAGGAGAACGCAAGGAAAAGAGAAACAGACCGATCCACTGTTAAGAGGAGTTAATGGGTAACTTATCCCATTGTAATTTGGGGAATGTTTTATATTTACACAGCAGTTCCCTTTCTTCCAGCCTCCACGAATTATGAACAAGTGCCATGACTGCTGTATCAAGCAAAGCTAATCTAAAACACGGGTCTTTGGGGATCTTACGACTGGCCTGAAGATAATTTCCACATGTTCGGCCCCCATCCTTCCAGCTCCTTTCACATTTCCCGAGATGACCCTTCTACGACTGCCCAAGTGGGCTCTGAAATCCCTTGACCTGAAGAACCTGTCGTTCTGGTAGAGCACAAAGCCAACAGAGATGCCAGAACTTCGACGCCGCACTCCTGAGGGGACGAGGCCCAGTTTGTAGAGGAAAAGAAAAGGAGGGAGAAATAAGAGTTGTGTTTTTATCTACTCGATTGTGTATTGTGGTAGATTGTGTTTAGTATGTCTCATAGGACATGTGTGATAAACACAAGGAAACTCTAAGGGGGTTGATAGTAAATCTAATGTATGGCGTTAGGTCCACTGTCAACTCACCTGGTGATAATCTAATGAATACCTGGACATCAGTGGCCTTTCCATCGTCAGACACAAGTTCAGACGCATTGGTATTCAGTCTAATTCTATCAGCAGAAAAACTACTAGATAATCCTGTAGAAGGGGGAAATTATTGTGTTGATCCTTTAATTAGAATCTAAAAAGTGTTCACAGCAAATGTATCTGCAAACATGGATGAACGAGGCTTTCTCCTATCAACCTGTTTGTGCAGAGAACTGGACGCTGACTATGTCGTTCCTGGTTAGTACAACAGACTGGACCGCGAGGTTGGGCTGGACCACTAGAGATGTGTTGTCTGATCCCAGTGAGATATTCTCTAAACGTTCAGTTAGGCTGTGGCAAATCAGAAAGGTAGAGAGACAAAATTACCTCACAAGAAAAGCTTTACCGTAATGTGGCCTTCTCTCTGGTCACTTAAGCATTTCTGGATGATACATTAACTGCATATCATAACATTCAAAAGGTGTCCCCTATATAATATTTTACATAAAATGTAAATTGTACAATCCACATTACCTCTCACCAGACGTCTCTGTTACACTGTCCGGCACAGAAGCCTCCAGCAGCTGACTAACAGTGGTCAATGCTGCCACGGCAACTGCCTGCAATAGTACCAGACCACCACAGTTAGCTTTGAATAATAGAATAATATTTCACATAGTATCTCTCTTTATCTGATATACACTATTTGTATAAAGTAGATCAAACAAATACAAATATGCAGTATGTATAAATATTGTATATATACATATAAATTACAATATATAAATAAAACAATATATATAGCCTCATTGTTAGAATTAATGTTGTGTTGTGGTTTGGAAACACTACACCTCAGAGATATTTGAAGACCTTTCAAGGAGGGTGTTGGTGATGTCAATCGCCTTGGTAACATTATCAGCTGTTAGAGTCTCTGGATTTGACGTCAGAATCTGAGTACTACTCGCTAACTGCAGCAAATCAGATGTGCTGGATAGCTACGGGGATCAAAACGAAATAATGTATGTAGTTATATACTGCACAAGCACTTAGATTGTCTCAATTCAATTGTACTTACATTTCCTTGAATGTTGCTGAGAGTTATTTCACACTGTAAGACATTTGGGGCATCAAACTTTGGAGTCGCATATTGACCGGTACACCTTGCTGAAGCCCTCGGCACATTCACTGTTGATAAACAGACAACAGTGAATGTCATGTAGAGATATTTATGTTAATTTAAAATATCTCCAGTGATGGTATCGCATTCCAAGCCAGCTACCACAGTGCCAAGAGAATCAACACACTCAGGTGCCGCAATACGCTGTCGACAAAAATGGGACAATTCTGTACCAGGAAAACAACAAATCCTTTATCTTACCACTAGATGTATTAGGTCCACACTTCTGCTTAGAATAACCGAACCAACCGATGGTAGTTCTTGGGAAAGTAAAGTTTTGATTCATGACTTGAATGGTTTCTTCCATGCAGAAATTTTCTGAGAGATTTAAACGTGGTACATCGGTTTATATCAAACACAGAGCAGAACATACCTCTGATAACAATATCATAATATAATGATAACTAAGAACATGTTTAGAACAGCAGAGCCAGGCGAAGGAGCCATCACAGCCGGGGCAGTTTAGACCCACCTATTGAGCAGTTTCTTCCAGTCCATTCAACGGGACAGATACAGAATCCATTCTGTAGCTCACCTCCATTGGTGCAGCTCAGAGGAGGGTGGGTTGTGTGGAGGGCCGTGGTGGAAAGAGTACTGATGGTGGAGGCAGTGGTGGACGTGGATGTAGCACTGATGGAGGTGCTGGGAATGGTAGTACTTGTGGGGACGGAGGTAGAGATGGTGGGTGGAGGAGTTACAGGGTCAGCAGTGGTTGCAGAGTCAGTAGATGTTAGAGGATCAGGTGTGGTTACATTATCAGTAGTCATATTGTTAGTAGTTACACTGTCAGTTGTAGGATTAGGTGTGGTTACATTATCAGTAGTCATATTGTTAGTAGTTACACTGTCAGTTGTAGGATTAGGTGTGGTTACATTATCAGTAGTCATATTGTTAGTAGTTACATTGTCAGTTGTAGGATTAGCTGTGGTTACATTATCAGTAGTCATATTGTTAGTAGTTACACTGTCAGTTGCAGGATTAGGTGTGGTTACATTATCAGTAGTCATATTGTTAGTTACACTGTCAGTTGTAGGATTAGCTGTGGTTACATTATCAGTAGTCATATTGTTAGTAGTTACACTGTCGGTTGTAGGATTAGGTGTGGTTACATTATCAGTAGTCATATTGTTAGTAGTGGTTGCAGGATTAGTAGAACTGAGAAAAACAGGTGTGGTTACATAGTCAGTAGTCATATTGTTAGTAGTTACACTGTCAGATGCAGGATTAGCTGTGGTTACATAGTCAGTAGTCATGTTCTTAGTAGCCACAGTGTCCGCAGCGGTTGAAGTATGAAATTGGAGGGGGACGCTGTGTTGAAAAAACACTGAAAAAAAGAAGGCAAGATAAATAATCATCAGAAACGTGGTCAACAATGTCATGGACATTGTCATGTCAAAAAAGTTGTTGTCATATCAACAATGTCAACAAAGTTGTTGTCATGTCAAAAATGGCATGGACCAAACCCATCCTCCAACAAATGAGTAAATCGCATTTAAGCCATTTCTCACCGTCTCACGCAACACCTTGAATTTCTCACGCATTTCAAACATTTATCACGCTGAGAAATCATCGATAACATGGCATCCTGAGGTGTACGTTGTCTCGAGTTATACAGAGTAAAAAGCTAATCAGAAAACATCACGAGCCTTACATACTAATACAAATCCCATGGCTTTCGCAAAACTAGACAGTACCACGCACTTTAGTTCAACCTGTGTGTAGCAGACTATAGCCTAAAATGTTCGTCTTACCTATGATGAAAATGAATGAAAACCGCATGTCCCTCATCTCAAACAGCTTTCAGATCGGCCTTCAGCAGTCATGAGGTGGAGGAGTGATGGTTTTACAGTAGCATTATCAACTCTTGTGGTAAAACTAAAACTTAAAAAAATGTAGTGCCAGTTAATGTTTAACTTGGACCAGGAACACATTATTCGAGCAAGGTAAACACACTGTGAGCTGCAGATATCAGGACTTAAAGTAGTAGCGCCATCTAGTGGGTAACGGTTGCAACTGAATATTCATAACGCTAAACCCCAATTAAATCTTGTGCGAGGCCTACTTGAGGAGTGGTGTCAATGTAGACATGTGACATTTGATACCTTAACATATAATAACGACATGAGAACATCAATTATGTTGGATTAACAGAGTTTATCCAATGACGGAAATGAGCACACAGCGACATATGTTTGAAAGACACACAAACATGTGCAATGTCAGCTTCGCTAGCAACGTACTTCCACCTACAAATTCACATCTCCTGTAGCTGTAATGTATAATGTTTTATTATGAGGGATGCAGGCAGTGGCTAAATAAAAACACTTTTATTAAGGCTCAGATCCTAATTCAATATCAGCTTTCAGTTAGACAACAGGAAACAGAAACATTCCACAGAAACTAGAAACAGAAACTAATTCCCTTGAAAAACAGTTTTCACGTACAGCTGAGATGACGGAGGTGACAGAACGAGAGGAATGTATCGCGTACTAATGGGTAGCGCTGGGAAAGTATGGAATGATACAGGAATAAATAAAGGCGTCAGTCACACAGCAGACGGATAATAACGAGTGGTTATGCAGATGAGTGTGTCGTTGCATATTTAATTGAACCCAAGTACACCTGAAACACATGTTCCTTTGAGTGGTCAGTTGGAGACTGAGGAGGCGATCTCACCAAACCTAGCCTAATCCTGCGTTTGCATTGCACTCACGACGCAAAAATTCCCTTAACAAACGAGACAAATCAATCATACACACTCAAACGTATAAAAACACAATGATAAAAGTCTTCACATGTTACGGGATGGTTTGTCCCTCTGCCTAGACAGCTTAGGTGGTATTTCAAGGATCCTAAGCTGCTAACTAGCTAGTTGCTAGCTAGCTATCGCTTCATAAACCTGCAGAATGGGAGAAAGAGAGAGGAACTGGACAGAGACAGGGTCATAAGACACCATGAGAAACACACACACACACCAGGAGAAACAAAACACACACATGTTAAAAATCATCGTCTCAGTTAAGAAAGTTCCTGGAGACTGGAGAAGATTTCCATTAAATTTCTGGTGTTGCATTGCATCCTGGGGGGGGGGGGGGGGGATCATGTAGAGGCTGATATCCACAGCAAGGCCATGTCCAATGCCTCTCATTCCTGGTCTTAGCAGGCAACTAACAAACGCTTCCTTAGCATTAGCCGCTAACAGCTAGTTAGCCACCGAGGGCCAGCGTTAGCTACTAGTGGCTAGTTAGCCGTTAACAACTGTGGAGTTAGCTCAGATCTGCAGCACCAGGCCAGCGGCAGAGATGTTGTCCCCTCCGCCGGCTGTCTGGTACACCTCGGTGCACACCAGCACGGGAGCCACGCAGATCTGGTAGTCGTCCTCGTCCCAGCAGCTGATGGGCCTGGTCTCCTCCAGGGGGATCCGCGGGCTGCCCTCCTCCCGGCTCACCGAGAACGACTCGTCCATGATGAGACGCGCCTTGCTGGGGTCGATGTCAGAGGACCCGCACACGTGACGGTTAGCGGTCAGGGAGGCCTTGGCGACGGCCGACATGGTGTTCTTCCACTGGGAGCCGCGCGTCACGATCATGGCCTGGAAGGCCAGCGTGTGGACGTGGAGCCGGGTCAGCGGGCGCCCCGCCGCCCCGCCCTCGCTGTGGCGCTGGTTGAGGATGCGGTAGAGGTCCCGCATCTGGTCGAGCACGGTGGCGACGCGCGGGTTGGGGTCCGACAACACGGTGACGTTGGAGCCCCGGAGCAGGCTCAGGAGGTTTGGCAGCTCCTGCTCGTTCATGCCCAGGGAGTCGGCATGGGGCACCACCAGCGCCAGCAGGTCCTCCATCAGATCCTCGTCCACAAAGCTCGCCATCTCAAAATGGACGCCTGTCTGAGGGGAGGAGGAGGAGAGGAGGCGGGAGAGATGGGAGAGCAGAGCCTCACGTTCACCTGGAGAAGAGAGATAGGGAGAGAGAGAGAGGAAGAGAGAGAGAGAGAGAGAGAGAGAGAGAGAGAGAGAGAGAGAGAGAGGAAGAGAGAGAGAAATTGGGCGAGGAAATGTAGAGAAAGAAATGTAAATATTGGTTCCAGTATGTGTTGCAGAACATACTCTTCATCACCACCAAATAGTGTGTGTGAATATCACAGGCAAGACAAATACATTCTCTCTCTCTCTCTCTCTCACACACACACCTCACTACACACACACAGTGTGTCCTCAATCTATGTCTTCCCACACAGGCCAATGCGACAGGCTTGATCCACCAGTACAAACAGTCTCCGTGGAAACCCATCATGGTCTGCCTGGCTGCCGACGCACACGCACACACACACAGTGGATATACATCTATATCAACAGTCACAGAGGTCCAATAAATTGGCTCTGATTGGCTGACTTCTAAAATCGCCACTCACCCTGTTGGAAAGGGAAGCTGTCCATCATTTGGAGCCCGCCCACCACCAGCAGGTCTGGCTGGAAGGTCTGTAGCTTCAGCTCAAAGTCCTCCATGGACGCCAAGTAGGGGTTGTGGTCGTCACTGTGGACAATGTACCTGACGGAAAGCAGGACAGAAGTATACACAGACGCTATTTAACATGTCATCATCACAGCTGCAGACAGTTGAGTTTTTTGGGGTCCTAAACCCATCGGGTGTGTTATAGGGTGGGCCCACATTGCAGGTTGGACCTGACACCCTGACACACCTGTTGGCCCTGCGGGATGTGTACTGCCCCCAGCTGGCTCCTGAGGGGTATTCCAGGATCAGGTGGATATCAGGCTCCTCCACTATATTACCTGCCACTAGGGGGAGGAAGGGAGGGAGGGACAGAGAGATAGGGGGGGATATAGCAATAGACAGGAAGTGAAATAGTATAAGAGGGAGAAAAAAGGGGAAGGAAAGAGAGAGGGAGAGGAAGGACATGTGTAGAGGAAAGATACGAGTTTAAACAAGGGAGAGATGAACAGTTATTGACTGTATGTATGTGTGTGTGTGGGTGTGTGTGTGGGTGGGTGTGTACCTGTGATGTGCTGGGACAGGACATCTGTGAAGTCTGGGCTGAAGCTTCCCCCTAGTAACACATCACAACCCTCTGTTGCCATGCGACCAGCCATCACGGGCGCGTTGCCGCCCACTGACCAGCGGTTGCCCGGCAACTCACGAGACGCCTCAACCAGTTCATGGAAGAGAGTGTCGTTTCTCACAAACCTCCTGCGAAAGGAGGAGAGAGGAGGAGAAATTGGGATGAGGGTCGGGAGGGAAGGAGGCAGGGATAAGAAGATGAGCCAAGTTATACCGTCTAGGTTGGCGGGGAACAACCTTCTAGAAACAATCGTTGTCTGTCTTAAGTTGCGTCTGTTAGACGTGTGTGTGTGTTTAGCGTGTGTATGACCCTGTGACTCAGATCTTCATAGGATTAACCCAGTTTGACAGGAAGAACCTCCGGTGCATTAAAACTCAATTAGGGTTAGTCCTTTCACCTGAATACAAGTGTGACACACAAACACAAAACAACCAAACTTATCACACACACACACACACTTCCATTCTATTCAGCTTTAAGCACAGCAGTCATGTTAGGAAAAGTAAAGCACAGTCCCCCTCTTAAAAAAAAAGGTGTCTTGTCCCTTGCAACACAAGCCCAACGTGCAGCTCACTGGGCCCACGCCAGTGCTGCTCACAGCAAGTCTGTCAGCCTGGCTACTGGCCAGCGTGAGCAGGGCTTATGAGGCCACATAGAGCCATCACCAAGCCCTCATCCATCAGACTCTCTGAGAACTGGCGCAACAGATCTATCTCACTTTCCTGCCAACGACTGCAATTTGGTAGCGTCCAACCCTCTTCCATGTTCTCAAATTCCCCTCTGCTGTGTGTGTGGTGTGTGTGTGTGGTGTGTGTGGTGTGAGTATATATTTCCGTGTGTGTGTGTGTGTGATGTAAGTGGGTGTGTGTGTAAGGGGAAGGTCAGCTCAGACTGTTGTCTTTAGCAGTTAGTTCCAGTCCGTGGGTAGCAAACCGAGTCTACTGATTTACCCCGGACAACTGGCCTCATCTCTGTGTCGGCCTAGTCACTGAGCAGACATTTATGTTGTGTGTGTGCGCGAGTGTGTGTGTAATAGAAGGTGTGAGTTTGTGTAGTCCTATTTATGTAAATACTGCTTATATCTCACAGCTCTCCTAGAAGACTTCACTCTCCTCCCCTCACGATCTTCGGAATGAAAAGGTTAAGTGTGTGTTTCAGTACTCCTGCATGTCAGGGGGTGGTAAGCCTTTGGCTGTGACTGAAGGAACATTTGAAGTTTGGTCTTCAGTCGCATTGCTTGCGGCTCGATATTTTTACCTTAACACACACGTACACACACACACACACGTACACACACACTTACTCTGCAGCTGCCCCTGGGGCGAAGAAGTAGGCGAAGCTCTGAGCCAGCTGCTCATGGCTCTCTATGTAGTCGTGGTGCAGAGGCTCCTGTGTGGGAGGCAGGCCCATCTTGTTCAGCAGGGTCACCCCGTCTACGATCAAGTCCACACAGCCACCAAAACCTGGAGGGGAGGAGGGGGAGAACAGGGAGAGAGGGATACAGAGAAAAGGATGAGAGGAGTGAAATCTGACACCATACAAACACCAAACACTAACCTAGTAAGAGGTGTGAAAGTTAACTCATGCTAATGAGTCTCCAGATAATTGATTGTTTATTCGACATATGCCGTTTGGGAGTGGTTCGACTTTTGACACAGCTTATCAATACTTTCAAGCGATAAAAAAAAACTGTCAGTTCAGACTTTTGACTAATGGCGCATTGTCCATTATTCAGTATCTTGTCCTTGTCTCTAATCTCCATATTATCCTTTTGGACCCAGGTGCAGCAGCTCAACAGTTACCATCAGGTACTTGCAAAACAATTTTAGTTCTACTCTATCCTGATGGACCGTTTATATCAGATTAAGTCGTTGTGACTCAGCAGTTTTAATCTGTTTTCAAAACACAAACGACGGTTTAGTTAAGTAAATGCAAGCGAGTAGTCTACGTTATATTAGTTGAGCAAAGTGTAGTTGAGAAAAGAATACTGTGTGATAATACTGTAGCTTAAAAACAATATATAGACAAAACAAAAGCTAACTATCTAGTAAATCCCTCAATTAAAACAAGACATTTGTTCAAATGGTGATCTGTAGCTCGTATCAGCTCTCTTCCAGGAACACAGGGTGATGCCAGCTGTACTGTACTTCTCCTTTTGGTTTCAATAACCAACTAGTATTTGCACACAAACGCTTAAATTGGAGAATACATGCTTGGAATAATAGCACGCTAACATCCTAGTTAGCCGAATAGGCATTTGGGGTGGGGTGTCAATGAATTCAGCTCGCCGATACAAGGCTAATGTGGTAGCTAGCACTAGCTAGACTAGCTTGATTGCAATGTTTTACCTATGGCCACCCGGGGTCTGTCGTTGTTCACGGCTGCTTTTCGTTCCGCCCGCAGAAGAGATGAAAGCACAGCATCGAGCCGATCATCTAGTCCCACGTTTTGGGGCGGTCGAAACCAGTAAGACAACAAAATCACTAAAAGGGACACGGCAGTCCCATATTTCATGTATGAAAATCCGCTTCCTCGCTCCATGGTGACAGGGTGCAATGGACCGAGCTGCAGCCGACCCACCTGCTGACTAGATAACTAGCTACTATCTTCCTACTCGCTGGTGTGCGCTTCTCATTCAACACAACTAGCGCCACGAAGCGTCCAACTCAACTGAAAGGGGGAGTGACACAGACGCACGAAAGCAAGGCGGAAGTAGTGCTCTGCTCATACACGAATCTGTAATAATTTTGTGATCTTTTACTTCTACCTTTTTCGGTTATATCACTAATACTGAAATAGCTATGATGCATGTAGCCAATGTAATCGTTTTGATCCAAATTGTTATTTATTAAACCAACATACATTTTATCGGCCTCCGGTGGTGTGTTCATTCCACGTTAGCCTCAAATAGCATGTCCAACGTGACCGGGAAGCTTAACAGATCCATATAAAATGTGCCTTCCACATCCGAGAAGTAACCTCGACTGAAAATATCAGATTGTATTTTCTTGTACCGTGCTGTGTTGAACATCAGTGGTCATGCAAGAGTTGACACCAAGGTAACAGAGAAACTAATTGGGTGTATAATTCTGACATAACCAAAAACACAGGAAAGGTGTTTATGGAAGGAAAGTAAATGTAGGGAAGTGAAACAAACACAAGCACTCTTAGCTGTTTTATTCATACTTCTTTAAAAACGGACATCATCTCTACCTCCACAGTAAAGGGAAGCAACAAAATAACAAGTATTTGGTCAGCTTTTTCTTTTCCTTTTATAATCACATCTTATTTTTTTGTCCTAAAATACAAAACATAGCAAGGTATAAAAAAGAAAAGAAACGTTTTTTTTTTTTTTTTCATGTCTGTATCTTACAAAATGTTAGACATCCTTTCGGTACAATATGTCTCTCTTGCTTGACCAAATACTTTAAATGCATACAGCCACAAACACAACAAGCAAGCCTCACTTCAATTTAACTGCAGTTGTACACAGCATGCCAATGTTAATCATTGCAATTTTGTTTAATAATTTTTCGTATATATATATTTATTTTTTACAAAAAAATTCTCTACGGAAAACTGATATCCATCCCTTAGACTAAAACAGTTTGTTAAAAAAATTAAATAAATAACTTGACGTTAAATAAGATGGGAATGGTAGGTGTTGCCCTTGCATCAGACTTGTTTGTGAACTCCGTAACTTAAGATACACAAACGTACAGGACATCAAATGTTCATACACAACCCAAAATATGTTTTATTCTTAGCTCATAGCAGGGGATTAAAAGAACTAGTGCATTCAATATAAAATGGAAGAACTGACAACAAATCAAGGAGAATATAATTACTCTACACAGTCTGACACTATGTAACAACCTAATATAAACATGGGACTGTGTCCTTTTTTACGTCAGCTTATTTTGCAGTTTTAAAAACACCTTGGTACAAGGAACGCAACAGTAACACTAATAAGTCTTTTAAAAGATACCTTGTACAGGTCAAACAGTTTTGTTTATTGCCTAACAGAGTACCTCAGCGAAGCCTCACCCTCCCCTCCCACCACACGCCTAGCACCATTAATCCACCATTTCAGTTGTTATCATTACAGTAACAACTCTTGTTGTCACGGCAGCCAAACTGTCAACTAGAAACTCATATTATGGTCTGGGTGCCTAACTGTCAATGGAAGTGAGAGAAAGAGACGATTGGTCTCCACTATGCTAGTCTAACAAAGCATTTTATCTAAGAAATATAACTATGAAATAAATACTAGTAGAATCTTATCTTTCATGGTATTTCAATTCAATACAACTTAAAAAGCTATTCTGCAGCCAATAGGGTTTCAAGTGCCAAAGCAGAAACAAGGTTATTCAGGTCAATACTATTCCATCTTGCTGTCTGGAAAACAGCCGTACATAAAGATTGTGCTTCCACAAAGAGTGCTGATGCAAGCCAACATCGTTTCTAACAGTCAAATCAAAATACACGTTCTATGAAGTAAAACACAATTCCATTAATTACAACTGAAAACATAACATCTTGAAAAGACTTTACACCAAACTAGGGGCATTACATTGCTACATTAGTATAAACGTCTATCTAAAAACTCCTTTGAACAGAATTCCAACTGCTTGAGGGTATTAAAGTAACTGACTTCTAACTTCTGATGCACCCCCGTCCTGATAGATAGGCTGGCCCAGTGATCCACAGAGCAACAGGCATCATGGAGGGTTCCATGTGCCTGCTATGGGGCGGGCGGGGGGGGGGGGTTAGTCTGTCTGGCATAAGAAGAGGTAGTGCCTTGCTGCTCTGGGTTACAATGGATCTATATCCATTATTTACACGGATGGAGCCATATTTACATAAATTACATCAACGGTCGCCTCGGTACTCCTTCCATTTGTTGGGGGAAAAGGGTGTCAACATCGAAGAGTGGTTCAGGGTTTAAATGTTTACGGCCTAATCTTCCTTAGCTAGAGTTCTATTCATGTATGCATCTAAAAAGGTGAAGCGTCTTCAGGAAACACGCAGGTTCATCGTGAGGCTGGCAGCACTACAACGACCGAGACCTCCTAGCCTCTCCAGGTCAAATAGTATTCAACTATGTACTGACAATGTCCACAAACCAGACATGTAATAAGATAATAAAAATGCAGAAAAAGAAAAAAAAAAAAAAATACGAATCTATACCCATCATCCTTCATCATTGTTATAGTAAAAAGTACTTCTTTACAGATAAAAACACAGAACCCTGAAAGTTTAGATTTTGTTTTAGAAAACGTCCAACCCTGAAGCACCAGCGAGATCTCAGTCTCCTCAGAAGCTCCAACGTAAAAGCCTTAGAAACGTACAAAAGTAGAACGCAGAGAAAATGGAGAGAGGGAGACCACACAAGAGAGAGAGAGAGAGAGAGAGAGAAGTAACAGGAGAGAAAGAGAGATCGTAGAGCGTTTGTAATCTTTGCTGCATCGTTAAGAACCAGCAGTTCCAACACGGCGATGGAATGTTCCTTCATCTGGAACCCGAGGAGGAGAAAGAGGAGGAGGAGGAGGAACAGAGAGGAAAACATGTGGTGTGGAACAGTGGTTCAGTAGACTGACCGTTGCGGAGGCGCTGGGTGTGTGTGTGCATGTGTGTACGTGTCTGTGTGCTGTCAGTTAAGTCTCTCTACTGCACATGCTCAGTAGTATCCTGGCTGGTACTGCTGACTCCATGGCTTCTGGTTCCAGAACTGAAAGAAGAGAGAGAGAGAGAGAGAGAGACAGAGAGGAAAAAGAGAATGAGAGACAGAGGAGAAAGACAGAGACAAAGAAAAACATGGTGAGAGAGAGAGAGTGAGAGACAGGGAGAGGTAGAAAGAGATATAAACAGATGAGAGACAGAGAGAGAGAGAACTGCTTACCCCTTGTTGCCAGCTCTGGTTGAAGGCCTGGGCCTTGTTCATGCCAAAGTTTCCATTCTTGAAGCCCCTGTTATTGCCTCCTCTGCCCCTGAACTTCTGGGAGAAAGACAGATGGCATCAGACACCAGACTGGCAGCTACGGTAGAACATGTACTGTGTTCCAATTCATTAAAGTTAACAATATCCTTTTGATCATAGCTGATTGTCCCATCCCTATGCCAATCATCAGAAATGGACCAATGGCAGTCAAGTGTGACCCACCTGAGAGAAGTTTCCCCTGTTGGCTCCTCCTCCTCCTCCTCCTCCTCCTCCTCGGTTCATGCTGCCCCCCCTGTGCATGTTGCCCCCTCGCCCCCCTCCCATGTTGCCTCCCATACTGCCCCCCATGTTGCCCCGGCCAGGCCCCCCTCTGGGGGCTCCTCCTCTATTGGGCATCCCGCCCCCCCCGCCCCCCCTGTTGAAGTTCCCCCTGTTGGAGAACCCTCCCCGGAAGGCTGGAGGGGGAAGGAACCCCCGCGGGGGTCGGTTGAAGCCCCCCCCACGAGGTCCTGGGCCTGGGGAGGGAGAGAGGGATGAAGGTGGAGAAGGAGAGAAATACCGTATATCTGCACACAAATAATATCACAAACACTGAGACTACCTAACACATCAAAGACACACACACACACTCACCTCCTCGGAAGTGGCCTCTGATCTGGAAGCCCCCCCGACCCCCCCTCTGTCCCTGCCTGTCACCTCCTCCTCCTCCACCTCCTCCTCCTCTCTGGAACTGGTTCTTGCCCCCCCGTCCACGGTTGCCCCCCCCCCTCTTGGGCGGCGCCCCCCCCTGGTTGGGCTTCTTCTCCGGGGGCAGGGCGGAGCGGCTCTCCTCCTTGTAGCGCTCCAGCAGCGCTGACGCCTCCTCCTTCTGCAGCTCCACGTAGCTCACCTCGCCAAAGCAGTCCCCAGCCTCCGGGAGAGTGTATATGCCTGGAGGGAAGGAGGGCTCATCTGAGTCAGTACGGACGTGGAATAGGATGATGATGATGATCATTATTGTATCATATTATTATATTATCATAATAATTTTATCTGTAAGAGCACAGATGTTTAACGGCGCAGATGCTTTTAGCAAGGACGAGAGAGAGAGAGACAGAGAGAGACAGAGAGAGAGACAGAGAGAGAGACAGACAGAGACTGAGAGAGAGACAGAGAGAGAGACAGAGAGAGAGACAGACAGAGAGACAGAGAGAGAGCGAGAGACAGAGAGAGAGACAGAGAGAGAGACAGAGAGAGACAGAGAGAGACAGAGACAGACAGAGAGAGAGACAGAGAGAGAGAGAGACTCACCCTTCATCTTGAGGACTGCATGTTCTGGAACGTCCTTGCCATCTGTCTCAGCCTTCTTCTGCGTGCGCTGCTTGTAGTCCTCGTCTGACGGACACACCACCACGGCCTTCCTCTGGAAGCCGGCAAACAGACACATCTTCCTCCTCTGGGCCGGCGCCGACACGTTGGTCTGAGGACGAGGAATCACTCCTTCACCTACTGTCTCTCTCTCCCTTATCTCTCTCTCATCTCTCTCTTATCTCTCTCTTATCTCTCTCTTATCTCTCTCTTATCTCTCTGTTTATCTTCGTCTCTTTTTCTTTCTTTCTGACCAGGTTCCAAAATGGAGATTATCATCATAATGCCACAGTGAGTATGTCGTTTTACATGACAAGAATAATCATTATGGTAGGTTGAGAGAGATGGATGATAGGCATTATGTGTGTTGTGGATAATATGAGGGTAATATATGGTCACCTGATCCAGGATGTAGTTGCGTTTCTTGCGAGCAGCGATCTCAATGAACTTCCCCAGGAAGAGAGGTGCACGCTGGGAGATGGTGGTGAGTTTGGTGACATCCTTCATCTGCCGTTTGAGACTGGCGATCTGGAGGAGGGGGAACAGTCTTTCAAACCAACGACCACGAGAGACCAGCGATGAGGTAGAAAGAAAGGTCACCGTCTGTCCCTCCAGCCCCCCTCCGTCCTTGCTCCACCCCCCAGCCCTCCAGCTCCTCTCACTCACCAGCCCTCCACCCTCCACCCCCCAGGACCCCAGCCCTCCACCCCCCAGCCCTCCACCCCCCTCACCATCATCTTCTCCAGGATGGCGTTGGTACCCAGGATGTTGTATTTCCCAGGGTGCTCCTGGGTGTGCTTGGTGACCCACGCTGTCTTGCCTGCGCCAGGTAGGCCCACCATGACGATGACCTGGAGACAAGGGGTGTTACACACGAGTTAACACCTAAACCATAGGTGTTCCACACACACACACACACACACACACACAACACCATCCTCATTTATCCATAACAAGGAGACAGTAGTTTCATGTAAAAGTAAAGGGGGAGGAACTTCCTCTCAGTTTACGGTGTTATGTTTTATTTGGGTTTGCACCCTGCTCTGACCAGAACATTTACACACACACACACGCACCCTCACTCTCACACACACACTCTCCCTCACACACACACTCACACACTCTCCCTCACACACACACACTCACTCTCCCTCACACACACACTTTCCCACACACACACACACACTCCCTGCCTGTCCCTCCTACCTCACACTCGTCCTTGGACCCTGCTCTGACCAGAACATTTACACACACACACGCACCCTCACTCTCACACACACACTCTCCCTCACACACACACTCACACACTCTCCCTCACACTCACACACACTCTCCCTCACACACACACTTTCCCACACACACACACACACTCCCTGCCTGTCCCTCCTACCTCACACTCGTCCTTGGTGTCCGGGCCCTTTGGTCCCCGGACCCTCTGGCTGACAGGGACCTGCTGGAGGAAGCTGAAGCCCTCCGGCACGGGGAACTCTGGCGCCTCCCGCTGGCCGAAGTTGAACTCCACGGCGCAGTTGTGACAGAGGACGTGAGGGAAGAGGGCCCGGCCCTCCAGGGAGGCCTTGCTGAAGCTGTAGGCCACGCCCAGGTCCTTGCCGTTCTTGGTGAAGGACAGCTCCGCCTCCGGCCCGTCCAGGTTCTGGGGAGGAGAGGACATGCAGGTCAGAGGAGGACACACTCTCACACACACACTCTCACACACACTCTCACACACACTCTCACACACACACACTCTCACACACACACACTCTCACACACACACTCTCACACACACACACACTCTCACTCACTCTCCAACAAACAGGACCGCAGGTAACAGACACACTCCAACCAATAGGTGAGGAGATACGACTCCAGCCAACAGGAAAGCATGTATGATTGCTGTCTGCTTTCCTACTGGTTGGAGTACATCTGTTTTCTACTCCCCTATCGGTGGCTCTGTTACGATCCAGCATAGGGCCCAAGACAGCAACATCACCAGACGGCAACATCACCAGACGGCAACATCTTTTGAGATATGATACATATCAGCCAACTGTCCGACAGAAACATGCGTCAGGAACTCACGGGAAACAGAAGAAGTAAGAATGAAAGCTGATTGTGTGGGACGTCTTACTATGAGGCAGCCCACCACGTCGTTCTCGTCGAAAACCTCTCCGTAGTCCTCGGTGACACAGTTGCTGGTTTTCTTGGCTCTGGCTGAGAAGGCGTACGAGTGTTCCTCCTCCCCTGAGCCCCCCCACAACAACAACAACAACAGTCAGTCAGCCACACAGCCAGCCAACCGATCAGTCAGCCAGACAACCAGTCAGTCAGTCAGCCAGACAACCAGTCAGTCAGCCACACAGCCAGACAACCGGTCAGTCAGCCAGACAACCAGTCAGTCAGCCACACAGAAAGACAACCAGTCAGTCAGCCAGACAACCAGTCAGTCATCCACTCACCCAGTAACAGGGTCCCATTGGCCAAGGACCAGCCAACCAGAACTTCATGTATGTCCATGCCTTTACTGGAGATGTGCTTCACAGGGATCTTCTCTATGATCTGAGGAGAACGCAGGTCAGAGGTCAGCGACTGATAGGCTGTAATCAGCAGGGGTGAGGTGTTGATGTGTGTGTGTGTCTGCAGAAGACACCAGAGAAGTAAATCTGTGCCTTTCTTCGCAATAGAGTATCCTTGTGTGTGTGTTAGATGATGATGTCCTCCTCACCTTCATCTCGAAGCAGGCCTTGCCCTGTGCCACACCGTACGATGCCCGCCCTCCTGCCCACAGGTAGGCAAAGCTCTCCATGGTGAGAGACGAGGCACTGTAGCGGTCCCTGGACACCTTGAAGTGCAGGTCGCTGTTATCTACACACACACACACACACACACATCAGAGGGACTCCGGAATACTGAGTTTCCAGTCCAAACTTGAAATATCCACTGTGTACTTACAGGTGTCCAGACAGACAGTGGTGTCGTCGAACTCTTCGTCCTCCTCCTCCAGGGGGGGCTGTGGGGACTTGGCCCTGTTGGAACAGGACAGGTGCTATTCAGCTGCGTGGCTCCTCAGAAAGCACACGTCTCTACCCCTGTCACAATGCGACACTGTCCCTTTAAGGAGGGCCGTGTCCAAGGACTTCCCTGATGACATCACGTGGTGATGCTGCCACATTGGAACCTGAGCTACAACCTCCGTCCTTTTGGAGGTTCGAATGCTCAATATGACCTCGGAAATAAACTACAGGAAACACTCCAGTGGAACTACAAGGTTCTGTTCAAACGGTCTGCCACGCTCACCCAATCAACAGCCTTGGAAGGAAACGATGGATGGATGAAAAGATGAATTAAATCATTAATTCATGAACGCACAGACACTATGCACTGATGCAAGTGGAGAGCATCTGTTTTTTCCTTATTATAACTGCCGATATGAAAGTGTTTCACTGTGATCAGGCCTTTCATTAACTGTACGGTTGGTTGGAGATCAGAGTGATGACTGGGAGATATCTGAAACGCATGAAACCACGCCTGGCCTGAAAGGACGAAACGTGGACAACGTCAGTGGTGATGATCTTAAACGTGAGTGCACACACATGCATTAGCACATGCTGAAAGAAGCACCCATTGGCACAGTCACATGCACAATATACACGACTGACAGACAGATCAGTTGTGAAGTTTCTCTGCAGACATCTCTCATCATCAGAATCAGATTTATTCGCCATGAAAGTTTGCACAGACAAGGAATTTGCTTTGGCAGGAAGGTGCATACAATAAACATATAGGGACCTAAAATGTAAATATGTGGACTATCTATACTAAGGGTACATAAACTAGCAGTACTAAGTGGAATTAGAATTAAATAAGATATACAATTAAATATAAGTTGCCAGAATTTACAATATAAAAATACAAATATTACAAAAAATACAAATGTACAATGCACATTGATGACCCCCCCCCCCCTCCCCTCCTGCTGTCTAGAGTCCAGACCCAGCTGCTCCTCCATTGTTTTACAATACTTGGGTCACCCCTCCCCCCTACATCCCCACACCTCACAGCATCTACCACCCCCACCCCCACCCCCCACAAAGGCATTGGGTAATCTAAGTGTTTGTCAAACTTGATCAGTCCTGGCATCAGTCAACTAAATAATAGGAATAATATGACCCCTTTCTTAGTACAATCCAATTATATTGCCACAGCAGTATACTTTCTTCCTTCTCTTCCATGGCCATGCACTCAGACCCGTGTGTGTGAGTGTGCGTGTGTGTGTGAGTGTGCGTGTGCGTGTGTGTGGTGACAGCTGTTAACCTGGGCTGAGTTCTAGAGGAGTGTGCTCTCCAGGAGTGCTGGAGGAGAGCCATACAGGCAGGTGTGTCACCATGCTTACCGGCTGTATTTGCTTTCTTCGATGAACTCAAAGTAGCCCCTTCCGTGCTCCTCTCGTCGCCTCTTCACCCCCTTCTTATTCCTCTGATCTGCAGCAGCATCCTTGTCCACGCCCCCTTGGGAATCAGGAAACGGTGAGAGAGATGTTGAGGTGTGCCGCACACCGGCCAGGTAGAGCACACCAACACAGCTACAACACGCGAAATACAGGCGCGATTCCATTTAAACAATTTGCTGTTAGACTAATTGTATTGTCCTTGGATCTCAGGAACAGGGCACATGCATTGCTCAGTCTCGCCACTAGGGATCAAGGGGTGACGTTTATCTGAAGCTAGCTAGTTTAGTTTGCGGTTGTAACTGAAACGAACAGTTCTAATTATGTAAACGACTTGTGCACTTTTCAGTACACGGGATTCATATCCGCTTCGAACTCATGGATACATATGTAAAAACCCGAAAGACGACGTACATTAGCTGTAGCTAGCCTCATTCCATATTGGACCTATTGAAACCCATTGATAGCTAGCCAACCAGGCTAAGTGTCTACAAGGAAACTAGCTAACCGGCTGTTGACCACCATGCCATATTTAATGAAATGTCATCAGACGTGAACTAGTAATGTGCTAGGTAGTACTGTACAGTAGCTAGCAACAACAACAAACCATTCTGACCGGGGTCAAACTGCCCATAGTTGGCTTTCGCTTACCTTCACCGGATAGAGCTACTAGCGCAGCATCATCATCAAATTTATCCATCTCCTCGTCTTCATCCTCTTTTAAAAGAGTATCTTCATCCTCGTCTCCAGACTTATCCATCTCCACTCCCGCATCCTCCTCCTCCTCCCCCGCCATATCATCGTCGAGGTTGGCGCATTCCCCCGGAGCCGAGCCGTACTCGCCCCCGTCCCCCTCTTCTTCCTCCTCGGCCTCCATACTCTCTCCGACTAGGTCTTCATCCAGGTCCTCCTCGTCGCCCATGTCATTCAGGCCGACCGCCCCGTCACCCTGACCGCCCTCTGCGCCATTCTCATCGGCTTCGGTGTCAGGGAAAGCACCGCCGGCTTGAGTCTCCTCATCTAACGCGGCCTGCAGACGGTCCATCAATTCGGCCTTGAGCCCCTTGTCAGAGAGCTGTCGCCTTTTCAGCTCATCTTTCAGCTCGTTTACCTTTAACTTTTTAACGTTGATAAAGCTCATTGTGTTATTGTTAAAAATCCACAATTAATACAGATAAAATACTACAAAACGTTTCTGCGAAAAGACAAAAGCAGGAACGATGGCCGACGCGATTTGGCGATAGAAATGGATAGCAGTCGGCTACTAGAATTTACACTGCGCCAAGCACGCTCCCTTCCAAGTCCCCACACAACAGACATCTGCGCCTGAGAGCGTGCCAGTAGCACGATATACCCCTACCGTAATTAACATACTAAACCTGCAACAAATAACATTCTTTTATTCGATATTTTTCTTTAACATAACAACAAAAAATACTTTACGATGGAACGAAACCGTTCAGTACAGTTTTAGTTTTTTATGTTTTTAATCAGGATAAGGAAAAATGTAAGAGCATTATTATTCTCTGCCAATCAAATGCTGCCCCCGGTCTCCTGGCAACGGTAACTAAATAAAAAAAACATGGCGGACGATAAGGATAGTGCAGGTAAGAAAATGAAAAAAAAAAACATTTGAAAAACATTTCTGTTTAGAAAATAGTCAAGAAATCACATTGCTACGCTGAAATCACATCGCTACGCTGACAAATAACTAGCTATTTGCGTCTGTGTGGTTTTAGAGGCCATTGTGTCGGATGTCCACAAAAAGATCAGTGAAGCTTTTGATGTGTTTGACCACGGGTTTAACAAAACAGTTGACGTCCGGTAAGCAGAAACACCCCTGCATGCATGTGCCTGTGTGATTATGTGTGTGAGAGAGAGACATAAAGAGAGAGAGAGAGAGAGAATGAAAGAAAGAAAGAAAAGGTGACAGAGAGTTTGTGTCCAGGCTATAGAAGTTTGGAGTCAGGAAACTGCCTTTCTGCCCTGTCTCATAATGCCTTGCCTCATCCTCATCCTACAGAGCAGGGGCGTCGTTAGACCCTTTTTTACTGGGGCACGTGCCCCAGTATAAATCTGCTGTGCCCCAGTAAAATCAAAAGTTTGAGTTTCAACAATTTACATTATTAGTCAGTGCATTAATTTAGATTGATAATCCCGGAAAAAATAAACGCAGTATCCCAATCAACGCTTGTAAAATCAAAGAAGTTTAACCGAAAATACAAACCGATTCCAGCAGAATTCCATGTTGCGCTCTTCTGAGCTTGCCAAATGGCTACACTGGCTACACTATACAACTGAATTGTTGTATAGTGGGTTAAGCAAGGGGAGTTTCTATAGCCTAGTAGTGCATTGTGCGCAGCAAGCTTGGAAGAGAAAAAAGGGATATGAATACGGGCCTGTGCCCCAGTATAGTTTTATGTCTAACAACGCCCTTGCTACAGAGAGATCGGCACCATTATCCGGTCCCTAGGCTGTTTCCCCACCGAGGGAGAGTTACATGATGTCATTGCAGAGGTGAGATAAGCACACCATTACCCCTTTACAGAGTACAGATACTCATGTTTAAAAAGACTCTGGTAAAAGTGGTAAAAAAACGTTTACACTCAAGTTAAAGCATGGGCGCTGACATATAGGCCTACCTGTTGTAGGGCTAGTTTCGCAGACCCAGATTAAGCCTAGTCTAGGACATTTATTAAAGCAGACCACACACAAACATCAATGATGCAAATTTCTTTTTTATAAACCTTTTTTTGAAAATATTTTTTCCATCTTTAAAAACACACAATCTGAAAAATAGAGATTGTAGCTTTTTCAAACTTTTTTTTGGTGAAGCTTTTTGGGGGGAAATAGTTGTGTTTCATATCAAGCTATGTCACAGATAGAGGAGGAGGAGCCAACAGGATATGTCCGCTTTGAGAAGTTTCTCCCTACCATGACCAAGGTACTGATGGAGCGAAGGTAAGTCCACCTGTGTGTGTGTGTGTGCATATGCAAGTTGATTAATGTTACATTTACCTTCTGTGTTAAGATCATATTCATGTATCGGTGTGTGTGTGTGTGTGTGTGTGTGGGGTGTGTGTGTGTGTGGGGTGTGTGTGTGTGTGTGTGCAGGTTCCGACCCATTCCAGAGGACCTGCTGCTTCAAGCCTTTGAGGTGATTATATCACAACATGTTGAGTGATCCACATCTGTAACAACACTGATTTTAATTGGTTCAGGCGATTTGGATTGGTTCAACATAAAATACCACGGGGAAAGACCATTTGTTCCAGTTCCAGACCAGTTCCTGCAGGATCCTCTGTAGACCATTGATTAGTTCAAACTTGGATAGCGTCTTAAGTTGTAATTGACCTACAGTTGATGAGATGCTCAACTTACGCCCCCCACCCCCCCTTCACCCCCCCCCCCCCCCCCCCCCCCCCTTGTCGGCCTGATTCATCCACAGGTTCTGGATCAGCAGAAAAACGGCTACTTGGAACCAGAGAAACTCACCAGTACATGACTCAGGAAGGTATATTAGAACCTAGAACCATACGTCCTGCAGTGTCTTTACGGATCTTGAACAGCCAGAATGGTAGAATCTAAACGGTCTGAAACTTGCAGAGTTGAATGGTTATAACCTCTCTCTTTCTTTCTCTCTCTCTCTCTCTCTCTCTCTCTCTCTCTCCTCTCTCTCTCTCTCTCATCTCTCTCTCTCTCTCTCTCTCTCTGTCTCTCTGTCTCTCTCTCTCTCTCTCTCTCTCTGTCTCTGTCTCTGTCTCTCTCTCTGTCTCTCTCTATCTCTCTGTCTCTCTCCGTCCAGGGGAGCCCTTCACCCAGGAGGAGATGGACGAGATGCTGTCGGCAGCTCGAGACCCAGACAAGGACGTGGTCTTCTACAAGGACTTTGTTAGCATGATGACCGTAGGACGACAACAGATAGAGACAGAGGTCGAACTACCTCCATCCTGCTGTCAGACACACACACACACACACCACAGAGATAGTTCACCTCATGTCAGTTTTTGTTACAGGATATAAACCAGCTCACAGTACCACACAAATAAACCTAAATAAAGCAGACAACTAAAAAGATATATGTGTGTGTTTGTGACTCGTTTGTAAATTAATATTTTTTTTATCCCATTGACGAATACTGTCTGTGTAAACCTTCCATGTCCGTTTTGTTCCCACGTTGTAACCGGTGTGAGGCGACAGGTGGCGCTATGTATCTACTGAACAATCGGCCCAATGTCAGCGCTCGTTCACTGTACGTTGTCCAAGAGAGTCTGATACAGACTTTGCGCTAACGAACACCAACAATTTGCATCTTCGGTTTGATCAGTAAAACCCCAATCTGTCAAGTTAGAGGAGCGGTGACTAAATTATTCGTTTGTCCATCTTCTTTCCAATCGTTCAGGGGGCTACAGGCCTACTAAATTGACTCGAAGACATTTGTGTATCACTGTTGACATTTACAGTTTAACGTTATCTAAAAACGTCACTGCGTGAGCCTTCAGGTATTTCTTTCAGGCGTCCTTTGTTGCCTAGGCTACGTTACCTGTCGCTTAAACGTTATAAAGCCCCCATAAAGTTTACCCAGGGAAATTTCAAGCTTACCTGTCACTCAACCAGACGCCGTTACGCTATTGGTCCGCTGGCAGGGGAGTGGGCAGAGAGAACCCTCCCCCCTAGCCAGATGTGTGCGCCTCTCTCCCTAGTCTGCACCCCTGGCCCCACAAGAGTACAGCCTCTTGCGGACTAGTTAGCTAGGCACACGGACGTTATCGGAATACCGGGCAGAGGCTCTGCAAGGCTAGCGCTGCGGACTGTCCTCTACGGTGAGCCCTTGCGTCGATGGCATTTCTTGTCGGTTCGTTACAGTCCGGTCGCTCCTGGAGACTGACACACACTCCTCAAACAGGTGGACCACTTCGCGCAGTTGTTTTGTGGATATCAGAAGTCTGAAAAGAAGGAACTAATTGGAACTAATCTGTACGCGTAATAGGTGATCGGAGTGGATACTGTTATTCATCGTTGCCATATGGATAACGAATCCGCATGATATTGGTTCATGATTGAGAAGGCTCTAGGAGGGGCGTGGAATGAATTGAAAATCGATTGCGTCTCCTTGGATGTGAAACAACATAGATTTCTTTCCCACAGTCCCTGTCTCCCTCTCCTCACCTTCAGCATGACTTCTCTCTCGGGGAGCAAAGAGAGGTCTGTGACCAGCAGGAGCAGAAAATACGGGGTAGGCTACACGTCTTCTTCATCGGTTGCGGTCTGATGGGTTTTCAGTCGCTGAAAGCTCACCTATCCTAGCCTACATTGTGTTACATGACACGAGTCTGTCCTTACATTAGCTAATAAATGTGCCTGGATTTACTTTTAGCTGTAGCTAATCCTTTAGGCTAGGTTGCCATAGGCCTATATTACTTGTGGTTTGTGGTGTCAGTAGTCACAAGTTTTTGACATTTTGATCATTTCTAGATATATTCTTCTATTGTTCCATAGATGACGGAGTACATCCCCGACCAAATCTGCCTCCTTCTCCCCGGAGACAATGGTACCGGAAAGCGTACGAAGAGTCCCGTACCGGTGGCCGCCCTGCACCCGAGGGTGCCGGTTCCATGCCCAGTTCTACAGGCACACCTTCACCGGATCGGGCACATCCTCCCCGGGTCTTTCTCAGGGTCCCCCGGACCATATCACCTGGGATCGGAACAGGCTCCCCGGGATCACTGGGTGGCTCCCCCGGTTTTGGGACAGGGTCGCCCGGTTCAGCCAGCGGCAGCTCCCCGGGATCTGAGAGGGGAGTCTGGTGTGAGAACTGCAACGCTCGCTGGCGGAGTTGAAAACGGCAAGCCCTGAAGCTGCTCATTCCCGGTCCATACTCCAGCAAAGGTAAAAGATGTTCTCGTTGCCCTTTAGATTGTATAAGGCTATAGGCTCTTTATGCCACTGTCCCCCAGACCCAACTTATTCATGGCTTATAGTCGAGTTAGTTGTTATTTTTACGATTAATAGTTTACTTGATCATTCATTTAGCCGTTGATGGGAGGTGAACCGATGGTCATCGATGCGTGATGCTGCGCGAGCACGGCTCAGCTCTGCTCATGCACGTGCAGACTATTGCCTTCTGAGGATGTGTGACAATTGGCATTATGCCAAACATGGTAATTTATTCGACAAATCGATCTGACTCAACTCATTTATCCACAATCTAATCGGGCTCAACGCCAAAATCAATTAGACCTATTTCTCTTTTATGCATCGTTTTGTTGGAGGATGAAAATGATTGATTAACATAAGAAATAGATGTTTTGTCCAAATGGGTATGTTTCAGCTTTATTCAAACCATCTAGATTAACATTATACAATTGTTGGGTAACATTCTTGATTCCTGTCCTGTTTCAATCAAAGCCAGTACTGAGAATCCTCTTTATAATCCAGTCGCCTGAAAACCCATTTTTGTGTCTGCAACCTTCAATCTGATAAACACACTCGAGAGCGTTACAGGAGAAGGTGTTGTTGGCCGGCTAAGATTAGAGACTGCCGAGCGCCTCATTATCTGCGTGTAAACCGTGCAGAGGAGTTCACACAGCCTTGCCAAGTTCAGTTTTTGGTGCCATGCCCAAAAACATGAACGTGTAGGCCACAGGCTACCCGCGGGAGACGTGAGCTGGGTTGGGGTTGAAGAAGGGAACGAGAGGCTGGGAAGAGTTAATTGGGTACAAATAGCAGCGTTCTGCGTGCGCAGAGCGCGTATGTGTTGTAAACTGAGGTTGAATAGGAAATGCGTCATTATGTTGGCTATAAAGCTGCGGGGGTTTCGGGGCATCGTTAAGGCCTTGCAGGCGAACGGCTAAGGTTGGTTGACAGGAGTAATTAAAACCGTTACTCTTGAGGTTGGTTTGGTTGTACCTCACTGGTGTACGTAATTTGTCCGTGTAGCCTTTCCCCACCTCTTTAAAGCATTCCGACTGACTTTCGTCATATAAAACGTTTATTAAACGGTTTTTAAAATTATTTTATTCAGGATGTAAAAAAAGTTTTCACCTTTAGCCTATTCTACGGGTAGGCTAAGGGTAATCTAAGAGGGCGTCACGAGCGCAAGGGGAGGCATGAAAATATGGAACATCTGGGTTCTCCTCTCATCTCACTCGATCATCTAACCCTTCCCTTATCTCCCTGTCATTAGGAGACCGAAGGCATTTCAGGAAACTAATTTCGTAAAATGAAGATCTGTGTGTTTATTGGCATGTTCTGTCTTTCTGTCGGACGGTCTTGTAATTAATTTCGTTTCCTGCCAGAATGCACAGTTGGTATAGTATCATTTTTGGCGAATGAAGTGGATTTTGTGGGTTTGCCTGCAATCAAAACTATTTCGGCGAGCCCACGGAGGTGTTGAGCTGTTCCCAAGAGAGGCCGATGGGGGCGCTGTAGAGCGGCAGACACAGGCGGGTAACTGTCTAGATGGAGGACAAAACAATGGCCTGAACTGGTGGCAATGTCCAGCAGTTTAGATTGAGAAATAGGAAATATCAAACGTCTCAAATGTCAGTCTTGCATATGTACAATTGATATCCACAATCAACATTAATAGCCAGAGAAGTGTCATTTGCTGGGTAGGTGTGTGAGTTGGATGGTGGTGAGGAAGATGTTGTGTTTGTGTGGGTGTACGGAGTTGGGTTCATATCAAGTTTACCTCTTTCCCACCCTGTTTAGCTCTCTTATTAAGTTGTAGCAGGTGAGAAAGAGAGGTGGTTGTATGTAGTGTGTGTGTGTGTGTGTGTGTGTGTGAGAGAGAGAGAGAAAGAGAGAGAGAGGAAGAGAGGACAGAGATAAATCAGAATATTTAGAAGAGAGAACATAGGATATTTCCCCATCTGAAATAAAACCTCCATAATCTCGAGGCAGAATCCTTCAACACTTCCAACGATAAAACGATTGAGAGTCCTCCATACACTAATCCCAGATTCAGTATCCATGTCCCCCCCACCCTCCCACCCCCCACCCTCCCACCCACCCCACCCTCCCACCCCCCACCCTCACACCCGCTCCACCTTCTCCCTGAGGGGGACAGGGGACATGAAGATACTCCTACCCTCGTTGACAGAAAACGACTGGTATGCTATCGTGACCTTCAGAGCGTGCTCGCAGGGGGTGTCCCACGCCCCCCCGCCGTGCCCCAGGATGTGTGACGAGAGGAGCCAAAACACCGACACGCGCGTCGCTACGCAGCGCTACGCCACGCTACGCGGCGCTGTGACCTGCTGCCAGGCTGCCTCGGCGGGGCCGTGTCGGAACACTGGCCCTCCTCTTGATCTGTGAACGCCGTGTCTGTCAGCGGGACTCTGGGATACAGGGTGGAGACGTGAGAAACAGATGGAGAGAGAGAGAGAGAGAGAGAGAGGAAAGAGAGAGGAGGGAGGGAGGGAGGGAGGGAGAGAGAGGGTGGGGAGAGAGACAACGAGAGAGAGAGACAGAGAGAGGGAGAGAGAGAGAGGTGGGGAGAGAGACAGCGAGAGAGAGAGGGAGAGAGAGAGAGGTGGGGAGAGGGACAACGAGAGAGAGAGAGAGAGAGAGAGAGAGAGAGGGAGAGAGGCTTCCTTATGGAAACATGTTGATTCGATTTCAGATCTCAGGGAGAGTGAGAGAAGAAGGTATAGTTCACGTGGAACTTGGGAGAAGAGAATGAAGACTTACTCAGAAAGGTTTAGGTTAGAGAACAAGAGAGCAGAGAAGGGGGGAGGAAAAGGAGAGGAGAGGAGAGAGGAGTGGAAAGAGAAGCAGAGAGAGGAGGGAAGGACGGACGGACGAAATGGAGAGTGCCTGTTTCAGGAAAGAAGAAAAAGGAGGGGAAGGATAGAGAGACACAGGAGAGAGGTGTCTAGGAGGAGAGCGGTGGTAATGTGGTGTGTGTGTGTGTGTGTGTGGTGTTGTTAAGCCTATGGGGGGATCAGGGAGAGCGATGTGTGTTTTAAGTTTTATAGAGACACACTTGTGGCTGGAGGCTTAAAGGCACATCTGCTCCCCCAGCTGAAGCTACTTATGGGCTTGGTGTGCACTTGACCACATGTGTGTGTTTGCCTCAACCTCTCCCCCCCCCGCCCCTTTCAGAAATGGTGAGCGGTCTGGTCTCGGTTAGTCGGGTTCGGTTCTGTAAAGTGGGCCAGTGTGTGTGTGTTGTGTGTGTTGTGTGTGTGTGCGTGTGGTAGCTATAAGGCACACTGCTGGGAAAGTCCTTGGCTCAATTTGAAGGGTGTTTGACGTCAGTGTGGGTGACCTACACCTTAGGTAGAAAAGACTCCCATACACACGGCCCTCATGCTCTGCTGGGGCTCCGATACAGCCTCATTTGCGCTGTGGATATGAATAAATAATGAGAAATGAATAATAATAATGAATTATTCATGCCTAATAATAGGCAGTTATAGTGCACATTTGAGGAGGCCATCCTGGTGTCAGAAGCATGTGTCGATTCTCCAGTCCAGATGTGGATACGGCCCTCTTACAGCTAGACGACCGTTACCACGGCGCCAGCTCTGTTGCTACGGCAGCAAGGTATGACAGATGTGAGCAGCATACATATCTCAGTCAGCACTAATGTGCCTCTCATGTCAGGGTCTGTGTGTGAGTGTGTGTGTGTGTGTGTTAATGTGCTCTTCATGCTTCTCAGGTGAGGAAGGCATTACCATATAAAGAGGTCGCTTCGTCAATACGGTGAGACGGGATGGATGGGTGAGAAAGAGAGGGGAGAGGGAGGGAGGGAGAGAGAGATGGAAGGGGTGCTGATGTCGGCTGAATTGAAGAGCTTCTCATTCACGTCCCTGGCTTTTTTCTACCAAACCCTTCTTATTCTCCCTCCCTCCCTCCCCCCCCCTCTGTCTGTGGGAGATGGTGTCACTGTAGTAGAGTGGCCTGTTATCTCCACAGTCCACAATAAGCAAGGGGAGAACACCTATAGATGCCACACACACACACACACAGAGCTCCTCTCTGAGCTCTTGGTTTGCTAGACATGGTGGCCTATTAGCTTGTTGCAGAGGACAGGGTGAGAGGGTTAGGAGTGTGCATCTACCAAATGAGGCCATTAATGAAGAGCGTTCCTGTGTGTGCATGTGTGCGTACGCGAGTGTTTGTCATTTACTGCAGAAATTTGAAATCCTTTTCTTTTCTCCCTAATTGTGTCATCAAAGGGTCGTGTCATAGCTAGTGACTTCCTCTCCTGTTATAATTACACACACACTGCCTCTGTCGACACACCCCTTCAATTAAACACTCTTAGCGTGCAGTGAGAGAGACAAAAAGAGAGAGAAAGAAAGAGAGAATGTGTGTGTGAAAGAAAGAAAGAAAGAAGAAAGAAGGAGAGAAAGTGGGAGCCTGGATCTGGGAGAGAGGGTGTGTGTGTGTGTGTGTGTGTGTGTGAATACGTCATTTTCACATCAGTAATCTAAGAGCGTAATCGTGGGTGTTTTAAGTAAAGAGAGAGAGGAGAGTGTGTGTTGCACAGTAGAGTGTGTGTTGCACAGTAGAGTGTGTGTTGGATGGTAGAGTGTGTGTGAGGAGAGCTGTGACATCACTCAGCAGGGAGCCTGGTGGCTCGTTAAAGCATGCCTCAGCTTCCAGTGGTTAAGATCACATGTGGAGACCATGATGGGAGACCATCATGTGTTTATCCATCCATCCATGTCGTCCTTTCTTTCTACTACCTCCATCAGCATCCTTTCTTTTCTTTTGGTGTCCCTCTCTCTCTCTCTCTCTCTCTGTCTCTCTCTCTTTCTCTCTCTCTCTCTCTCTCTCTCTCTCTCTCTCTCTCTCTCTCTCTCTCTCTCTCTCTCTCTCTCTCTCTCTCTCTCCCCTCTCTCTGTCTCTCCTTCTCTCTCTCTCTCTCTCTCTCTCTCTCTCTCTCTCTCTCTCTCTCTCTCTCTCTCTCTGTCTCTCTCTCTCTCTTCCTGTCTTCTTTTAAAAAGGAGTATTGGATCTAGATAATCTTAGTTTGGTTCGCTAACTTTTTGACCTACTTTTCTGGGGTAATTTCACACTACTAATTCTGTTAATGTTTCATGACATGAATTTACACTGGGAGATTGGGGTGTGTGTTGTGTGTGGTGTGTGGTACAGATTGAGGTATTGCGGATGTTTTAATTAGGAGCTGAGCTTCCGGAATCTCCCGGTTGGTATGGGGCGCACGACACAACACGACAAACAACACTCACACAACATGGTCTTGTTTCAGGTAAGGATAGATGTGTGATCATCTGTGTGAAACACACAGAGACACACTCGGGGGTTCTGCTAAGATTACAGAGCACGTAGATCACGGTTTTATTATGGTATGGCAGGGCATGGAGACTGTAATACAGGGTTGTCAGGACTCCTCTTCTCAGTGCTGAATAAGGGAAAGGAAGGTTATGGGACTGGCTATCCTTAATCATCCCTTCTGCCTGTGGAAACACACTCAAACACACACACAGGACCATGGATGGTGTCCAGATTGCGCCAGGGGCACCTGCCATGTCATCTGGAGCGGCAGTTGGTGGGTACCATGGCAACGCTGAGAAGGGCAGAACTAGTTTTGGCTCGAGCACAAACACAGTGGATGCAAGCACAATAAACACATCTGAAATAGACAAATCAATAAGATCAGTGATGGAAATAGATGGTTCTCTCTCCTCTCTCTCTCCCCTCTCTCTCTCTCTCTCTCTCTCATCTCTCTCTCATCTCTCTCTCTCTCTCTCTCCTCTCTCTCTCTCTCTCTCCTCTTTCTCTCTCCTCTCTATCTCTCTCTCTCTCACTCTCCGTCTCTTCTCTCTCTAGCTCTCATCTCTCTCGTTCTCATCTCTCCTCTCTCTCTCTCTCTCTCTCTCTCTCTTTCTCTCTCCCCTCTCTCGTCTCTCTCTCTCATCGTCATCGCATTCGTCTCATCTCTCCGTGCTCTCTTCACTCTCTCTCTCCTCTCTCTCTCTCTCTCTCTCTCTTCTCTCTCCCTCTTCTCTCTCTCTCTCCTCTTCTCTCTCCCTCTCTACGTCATTCTCTCTCTCTCATCTCTCTCTCTTGCGCCCTCAGTTTATGCATCACAGACAAAAACCACACTCATGCATGGCTGTATGTGTGTTTGTCTCACAGATTTTCACACATCTCACACTTGATTGTAAGCTGCATGTGTGTGACTGTGTGAGTGTGTGTGTTCAAACAGAAGGTTGCTGTGTATTTAGGACACCGCAGGATGGCAACACACAACATTAATGGATCTCAGGGGTCTTTGTGTCTGAGTGTGTGAGTGTGTGTGTGTCTGGTTCATTTATGTAGCTGTGTGTGTATTCGTTGCCCCCGACTGTTTCTAGGGAGACCAGACAGTTGTCAGTGTCAGTAAAGGCTCTAGTAATATGGTCTGGTTGCTAAGTGGATAAAGAGGCTCTATGATTACATGTTATCGCTTCAAAATTGATAATATAACAGCTTGTAATACCACAACTCGTTGCCTTAGGACAATCACTCCTGTGCTTTCAGCTGACACGCGCACACACACACATGCAGACACACATACAACCCCTAATCAATTCATATCAGTAGAAAGGTCACAGAGCTGTGAAAGTTCATCTGATATGATGTCATCACACGCTGCCCTGCCAGAATGATGCTGAACAGGGGACTCTCTCTCTCACACACAAAATAACCTCTAATAGTTTGTAAAAAGCTTTAAAAGAAAGAAAAATTCATATGACAACCTCAACCCTAACTCTTGCAGATGCCCAAACAAGGTGTTTAGTGATGTAGGCTGTGCTGATTAGAGTAGGATCTATCCTTCAGTACAGTAGACTGACACTGAGACAGGACTATCACAGGTACAATAGTGTAGACCGGACTAAATCTGGTCCATAAAACCAGCCCCTGCCTGGCAGCAGGGGATGAAGGTCTTGGAAAGACTAGAGGGCTATGTGAACCACTGCTATCTGCAGCTGCTAATATTAGCAACACACGCACGCACACACACCACGCACACACACGCAGCACACTGCCTCGCTGTCGAAGAGATGTGAAGGAATGGGGAGGAGGTGTGTGTGTGTCCCATAAAGAGTTGGACAGAGAAACTGAGAGGGGTGGAGAAAGGGAAACACAGGTGAAGATGTAGGGCGCGTCCTTTCCTCCAAAGCCAGTGGGTCATATTGAGGAGGTGTGAGGAGGGCTGAGGCGACAGGATCAGGAACCTGAGAGGCTTTTCTCCCTGGAGACTGGAGTCATAGTTAGCTTCAGGACTGTTTAAGGGAATGGTACAGGGTTGTATAGCTGGCCCATTTACACACACACACGCACACACACACACACACACACACACATCCCTCTGGCTTGTGTAATGAGCTCAGTGTTAGTCTATTTACAGAATTGTATGAGCTCATATGTAACTTACACCTGGGGACTAATAACACCCTTGACCGTGGAGTGCAACACACAACACACACACAACATGGACACACACACATACACACACACACACATGGACACGTACACACTATGCATACACACAGGCACATACACATGTACGTATACACACACAAAGACACAGACACACACACGACGCGCGTAATTATACTTATACTAACACACACACAGTACAACAGTGTGTGGGTGTTATTCCAAGATAGCAGATGAAGAATGAAAAGACAGTGTCGATGGCAGAGCTGTACAGAGCCTCTGCGTAGCTCACACAGGGCAGCCACAGGGAAAGGAAGAAGCTATATTACCCCTCCTGTCCAACTTCCTGTTACCCCGAGGGCCCCACCTACAACAGAGATCCATATCTGAGGTTGACGCACCTGGGCTGTTAAAGGATTCCGGAACAGCCATCCATCATTCATGGTTCTAGAATGTTCCATCGCGGAGCTTTGAAGTGTTCTGCACCAAGCTGGAGGAGGATCTAGAATGTTCCCATTGCGGAGTGTTCTGCACCAAGCTAGAGGAGATCTAGAATGTTCCCCTTGCTGGGCTTCTCGAGCACAGAGCAAGCGAACCACCCTAACAAAAACTGAACACACTGTGTTGATTTGATTTAAGTACACTTCCTGAACTGATTGAATGAAAAGGGACGTGACCCCCCCTTCCCCTCCCCCCATCCCCGCACCCCCCTCCGGCCCCCTCCCGTCCCCCCCCTCCCGTGTCAGAGGGATGACTGTAGGATGTAACTTAATAAGATGAGAGCAGATGGAGGGGGGGGGGGGGGGTGTACCTTTTAAGGTTCTGTAGATGCAATCTCAGCCTAAAACAAGGCATGTGTTTTTACCGAGCACAGTAAGAGCATTCCTGAGAGAGGAGAGAGATGGAATGGCCTGTGACTGTGTGTGTGTACGTGTGTGTATGTGTGTGTTTTGTGGTCTATGGTGTAAGTGCATTCCTGTGTTTAACTATCAGTGTTACAAGGATGACTACAGCCTGGGCAGTGCAGGAAAGGGACTGTGTGTGTGTGTGTGAATGTGTGTTTTGGTGTGTGTATGTATGTGTGGTTAGAGGAGGGTTAATAACCGACATGTTGGGTCAGTGTTAGGGCCAACAGGTGGGAGGACAGAACAAAGAGTGAGGGGATAGAGGGGGGAGGGTTGGAGGGGGGTGTGAGGGAGTGTCTGTGTGAGGTGGCAATTTAGAAGCTTTTGACAGAAGCGTTTGACATTCTGAGGTAGAGAGAAAGAAAGAGAGAGAGGGGGGTGGAGAGACAGGATGGGAAAGACAAAGAGAGACAAAGAGAGACAAGGGAATTGGAGACCAAAGGCAAGAAATCTGTCCACTCTAGCCTTTATACTGGCCACACTTACTGCTTTGAGTGTGTGAGTGCATGTCTGTGTGCAGGCATGCATGTGTTGCTGTTTCATAACAGACCATTAGTTGTTATTTTCTCTTCTCTGTTTCCTCTCTGTCTCGTCCTTTTCTCCTCCTCTCTCCTCGTTCCTACAGACGTAAACATCATCTGCCATCTCTCCGTTCTCCTTCTCCTCACTCATCCCTCCCTCGCTCGCATCGCATACGTTTCTGCTGCCCCCTCCATTCTGCCTGTTTTAATCAATAAATGAGTGTGACCAGCTGGAAGAGATGGAGGAGAGAGATGGAGGGAGAGAGAGAAAGACGGAGAGAAGAAGGTAGCGTGGGAGATATAGGGAGATGTGGAAGGAATGGTAGGAGGCAGAGGGAGGAAGATGAAGGAATAGATGGCGGAGGAGAGGGAGGGATGGAGAAAGAGAGGGGAGGGATGGAGGAAGAGAGGGAGGGATGGAGAGCGAGGGAGGGATGGAGGAAGAGAGGGAGGGATGGAGGGGATGGAGGAAGAGAGGGAGGGATGGAGGAACGAGAGGGAGGGATGGAGAGGCGAGGGTGGGATGGAGGAAGAGAGGGAGGGATGGAGAGAGAGAGGGGGATTGCCCCTGTGTTTTCTCAACATCCAGACCTCACTTTAATAGGAAACTGGCCCCTATTAAACTTCTCCAATTACCTTGGAAAAAATTGAGAGAGAGAGTGGGGCTCGTTTGAGAGGGTCTGAAACTGCTCTCGTCTGCAAAGCTCGGCTATCGATCGTGTGACCTGGTCTCAGACAGGTGCCGGAGAGGGTACAATTGGTTGGATAAGCAGGGTTTCTTTCTTTCATTTTCTTTCTTTGTTTGACTGACTGACTGGCTGGCAGACTGACAGAGAGAGAGACAGAGAGACATAGAGAGACAGAGAGAGACAGAGAGACAGAGAGACAGAGAGACGAGAGAGAGAGAGAGAGAGAGAGAGAGAGAGAGAGAGAGACGAGAGACAGAGAGACAGAGAGACATAGAGAGACAGAGAGAGACAGAGAGACAGAGAGACGAGAGAGACAGAGAGAGACAGAGAGAGAGAGAGAGAGAGACAGAGAGAGAGACTATAGAGAGACAGAGAGACAGAGAGACAGAGAGAGAGAGAGAGAGAGAGAGAGAGAGAGAGAGAGGAGAGAGAGAGAGAGAGAGAGAGAGAGAGAGAGAGAGAGAGAGAGAGAGAGACAGAGAGGAGAGAAGAGAGAGAGAGAGAGATGGAGAGAGAGAGAGAGAGAGGAGAGAGAGAGAGAGAGAGAGACGAGAGACAGAGGAAGAGAGAGAGAGAGAGATAGAGAGAGTAGAGAGACAGAGAGAGAGAGCGAGAGAGAGAGAGAGATGAGAGAGAGAGAGAGAGAGGACAGCATGAGACAGAGAGACAGAGGAGAGAGAGATGAGAGAGAGAGAGATGAGAAGAGAGAGAGAGAGAGAGAGAGAGAGAGACAGAGAGAGAGAGGAGAGAGCAGAGAGAGAGAGAGTAGAGAGAGAGAGAGGAGAGAGAGACAGAGAGAGAGAGAGAGAGGGAGAGAGAGAGAGACAGGGCAGGCAGTGCAGCTGCTAACACTTAGTACTCACCTGAACACTTTCAAGCAGCTTGTTAGAGAGGACGATCATTTGCTGATGCTACTACAGGCATTGCAATGGTGTGGTGTGGTGTGGGTGGTGTGTGTGTGGTGTGTGTGTGTGTGTGTGTGTGTGTGTGTAGGGTTTGATTGCACCTACAGGGTTATGATCCTCCTTATGACGCTTCACTGACTTGGGAGGGAGGGAGGGACGGAAGGATGGAGGGATGGAGGGAAGCTGAAGGAAAGGAGAGAGGCCAGGAGAGAAGGTGTTGCAGACCCCGTGTTGGGCCTGGGGTTCTTAGCAAGATGGATCACCTGCGGAGTTGGAGGCAATTTATCACTGTCAGAGAGAGAGAGAGAGAGAGAGAGAGGGAGAGAGGAGAGTGGGAGGTAGATGGAGAGGGAGGGAGAGAGAGAGTGGGAGGTAGAAAGAGAGGGAGAGAGACCGAGCGGGAAGGAGAGGAGAGAGAGAGAGTGAAAGACAGGAACAAGCAAAGTAAGCAAGTGTGTGAGAAGAAGAGATGGAGGGAATATATGTGGGTAGTAAGAAAGAATGGTAAAACAGGAGGGGGAGAAATCTTGAACATCTGTGATGACATAGTGTGTGTTTCTGTGTGAGTGTGTGTGTGTGTGTGTGTGTGTGTGTGTGCATGTGTGTTACATTGCCGTGCAGGCTGTCCTGCGATAGACTTGGCTTTGTAAGCCTTTTGGTAATGAGACAGTGCTCCTAATGGGGCCTTGGCATTTTCACACAGGCACAGATGCAGGCAGCTATCTTACTGCTAGCACACGGGCTCTGACAACACAGCTGCTGAAGCAGATATTAATGAGAATCTAGCGTCACAGCAAACACACACTATCACTCCCGCGCGCACACACACACACACACACACACGCACACGCACACGCACGCACACGCACACGCACACACACGCACACGCACACGCACACACACACACACCACACACACGCACACGCACACACACACACACACACTATCACTCCGTGCACACACACACACACACACACACCACACGCACACACGCACACACACACACACACACACACACACACACACGCACACACACACACTTACAAGTCTACAGACAGTTGAACAGCCCCCTTGAGAGTTCCATATATGCTATAATGAGAGGAGGTGCAATACTGGGGGTTGTGAGAGAGAAACAGAGAGATGGAGAGATATACAGAGAGAAGGAGAGAGATGGAGAGATGGAGACAGGTGGAGAGATGGAGAGATGGAGAGAGAAACAGGAAGAAGTAGAGGAAGAGGGAGAAATGGTTACGACTTTTAAAGAACAAGAGAGAAAAGCTGAGAAGCGGGAGGAAGACGAAGAGAGGAAAGAGAGAGAGAGAGAGAGAGAGCGATAGAGAGAGATATATATAGAGAGTGAGACAGATAGATAGAGATAGATAGAGAGAGAAAGAGAGAGAGAAAGAGAGAGAGAAGTTGATGATTGATCCCATTCATGTTTGGTTTGTCTTTGATGCATGAGATTATAGGCCACTTTCTGTTTTTCATGTTGCATATATAGTGTGGTGTAGTGTGTGTAGGTTTGAAGAGTGTGTGTGTTTGTGTCGTTATAGTGTGTCTGTCTGTGCCCCAAGTGCAACGTTGATTGACTTTCATAGCTGAATGAATACAAAAAACCCTGTAGGTCTGTGTGTGTCTGTGTGTGTCTGAGTGTGAATGTGTGCGTGTGTGTGTGTGTGTCTGTGTCTGTGTGTGATTCTCCCATACCCCAAATACAGAAGTCTCTCCCAGAAAACAGCTATTTGAGACAAGACATATCTGACAAAACTTCACAGAAGCTGAGCATCAGTGTGTGTGTGTGTGTGTGTGTGTGTGGTGTGTGTGTATGTGTGTGTTTGGGGCCAGTAGGAGTGTTGTTACACTAGGGCCCTCAACATACACAAACTGCACTAGCCTGAAGAACCAAAAGCCTTGGCTTTACATTTACATTAAGCAGACGCTCTTATCCAGAGCGTCTTACAGTAAGTACAGGGACATTCCCCCCGAGGCAAGTAGGGTGAAGCGAATCCTGAATTGAATCTTAGCGCGGCCAGGAAACGAACCGGCAACCTCCTGATTAATAGCCCGATTCCCTAACCGCTCAGCCTTCTGACCCGCTTTAGTAGGCATACACACGGTACAGAGACACACACACTGTGCAAAACACACAGGTTACAAATATACAACATTACTATACAATATAATTAAATGTACAAACACACACCACCCAAACTGTCTGCAGTAACTGGCAGACCTGCATACACAACAGTACCTATCACACACACACACACACACTTATACGGTGTATTCCCTGATGATGTTGACAGTAGATTAATAACAAAGAAAAAAAAACATTAGGAGTACGTTACCATAGAAACTTGGACATTAATTTACCATAGCAACTGGGCGCTGCGTCCGTCTCAGTGGAAGGAGGGGTTTCTGGGAAAATGGAAGTGTATCTTAGGTATCTTAGGAAACAGTTAAATATATATATATTTTTAAAGTACATTTATGCATTTAGGCAGATGCTTTTAATCCCAAGCGAAGTGAAGTAAAGTAAGTAAGGTTTGTTGTTAGTCTGAAACACAGATACTTACAGAGGTTTACCGCCTCCCAATGAGTGAGACACTTATAGTGTGTGTGTGTGTGTGTGTGTGATGTGAGTGTGTGTGTGTGTGTGTGTGTGTGTGTGTGTGTGAGTGTGAGTGTGAGTGTGAGTGTGACTCAGAAAGATGGTCTGGTGAAGGACCTGTAGGTGACCTGTGTGTGTGTGTGTCTGTGCCACCAGTGTATTAAATAATGATGGAATGTTTCTGATGTCATTTATTGCTACTGTGTTATTGACCTTCCGCCCACACAACTCCATCTTCACACACGCAAAACTATGCAAGCACACACCACACACCCTCCCATGCGGGCACAGAAATGAAACCACATACACCACACCAGCACACATACACCACGAACACACACACACACACACACACACACACTTCAATTCCACTGTGGTTCTCCTTCATGAGACACACTGAGTGAGAGTGCTAGCTGCACTCTGTGTCCCACACGCACGATCTGCTCCATTATTTTTCTATTCCCCTCCCCCTTATCAGTCTCCAATGTCACCCCTTTCCTCTTCCTCCCCCTCTTTCTCTCCCCCTCTCTTTTTCATCCCCCCCCCCCTCTCTTCCCCCTCTCTTATCCCACTCTATATCCCCCTTAACCTCCCACTGGGAAGCCATTTGTGTGCTAGAATGTGTCTTTTCCACTCATGTCACACATACAGACAGACATCTTGTGGGTATGTGTTTGTATATGTGTGTGTATGTATGTGTGTGCATGTGTGTATATGTGTGTGCATATACTGTATGTGTGTGTGTTTGACTGAAAGAGATAGTCTGGTTGAGAAACCTGTGGGTGACCTGTGTGTGTGTGTGTGTGTACACTAAGAGCAGCTGCTAGTGACCGGATGCTTTGCTTCCACACTGCTTCACTAATCTCAGACCTGCTGAGACACACCTGTGTGTGTGTTGTGTGTGTGTTGCGAGGCTGATTCTCCTTCATGTTGTCTAACATAGCATAGACAACACCACAACACGATCTGACCTTTTTACTATGTGTGTGTGTATGTGTGTGTGTTTGTATGATGTGTGTGTTTGTATTTATGTGTAATGACAATAAAGCAAAATTGGACTGAATTGTAATTGTGTGGAGAGGGAGCGAGCAAGCGAGGAGAGAGAGAGAGAGAGAGAGAGAGAGAGAGAGAGAGAGAGAGAGAGAGAGAGAGAGAGCGAGAGAGGTGGTTGGTATTACCTTCTGTGGGTAGCGGTCTGGAACTTATTACATGCCGATAAACCCTCACCCCTCGGCATTGTGGGTAAGACTAGCTCCATTTCCTGTGCAACCCCCCAAACCTTCCACTCCATGTTATCACCCCCCACCATCCCCCCTTCCTGCCCCCCTCTCCTCCTCTCTCCTCTTGAGAGGGGGGCAGGAAGGGAGAGGGAGGGGTGGAGCCCCGTTTTATGCACGATTTCTGGTAGACATGGGGAGCAGTTCGCTAAGTAAGGACCTTTTTTAAATCTTGTTTTCTTTTGCATTATGTTTTGATGCGTTTAACCCTTGTGTTATCTTCGGGTCATTGTGACCCGAAGGCAGCACAAGGGTTAATGGTTTTATGTGAAGCACTTTGAATTGCCTTGTTGTTGAAATGTGCTATACAAATAAACTTGACTTGACTTTATTTAAATCCCATAAGCTAGCACTCTTCTCTTTACCTGACGCACACACATGCACACGGACACATGCTCAGACACACACACACACACACACACACACACACACACACACATGCATACACACAGTGCAAGGCTGTCTGGTCCCCTCAGATCACAGTAATAGCATCCTTCTGTCTACTGCCTCCTAGCAGCGTATGAATCACACACAGACACACACACAGACACACACACACACAGACACACACCACCACACACACTGTTCGTCCATGTCCAACTGTGTCTCTAACATTGTGGTCATGTGAGGGGAGAGTTGAGCTGAGTTACAAGTCAAAAGATGTATCAGGATAAGATTTACTTAATTCTCCATTGAGGTCAGCACACACACACACACCGACACACACACACACACACACATGTACAGCCTAGCTTCTTCTGAAATCAGGACTCTCAAAGTGGTTGTTAGCAAACTGAGACACTGAGAGAGACAGGACAGGCAGACAGACAGGCAGACAGACAGACAGACAGGCAGACAGGCAGACAGGCAGACAGACAGGCAGACAGGCAGACAGGCAGACAGGCAGACAGACAGACAGACAGACAGACAGGCAGGCAGGCAGACAGGACAGGCAGACAGGCAGACAGGCAGACAGGACAGGCAGGCAGGCAGACAGGCAGACAGGCAGACAGGCAGACAGACAGACAGACAGGCAGACAGACAGGCAGACAGGCAGACAGACAGACAGACAGGCAGACAGACAGGCAGACAGACAGACAGGCAGGCAGACAGACAGACAGGCAGGCAGGCAGGCAGATAAATACTAAGCAGATACATGCTGCTATATCCTGTAGGCCTATTACAAGTTGAGTAGTCTGAGTGTGTTTGTTTAGTTGTAGTTTAGTGTTATATAGTGGTAAATTAGTCACACAGTCACACACACACATACCACACCACACACACAATACCACACCACACACACACATACCACACCACACACACACATACCACACCACACACACATGCTCATCATTCAGATTGAGATCTGAGAACACTGCTGTTCTTTCTGAGTTTTTTTGTTCAGGCATTTTGGCATCCGCACCAACCTCAGCTAATCTGGAACAACGGGGTCCTCATCTCAAGCACTGGGCACCATGTTGGCTTTATAGCTCTCCTGGCTGCTTGTGTTTGTACAAGTGTGTGCTTGTGTGTGGTGTGTGTGGTTGTGTGTGTGTGGTATGTGTGTGGTTGTTTGTGGTTGTTATATGTGTGTGTGTGGTGTGTGTGTAACTGGATCTCTAGCTACACAGATGGCCTTTATTACCTGTTGGCAGAATGTCATGGCATCTGTAATGACTCTGTACGTTTATCAAAAGAGGCTCCCTCCCCCCCTCCCTCCCCCCCCCCCTCCCCCCCCCCCCTCCCTCCCCCCCCCCCTCCCTGTTTGACCCATCCTTGCTCCTTCCAGCTCTCCTCACGACACCCTCTCTCCTTCTTTCCCTCCCTTCCTCCTTACCTCTCTACCTCCCTAGCAACCCGCCCCTCCATCCATCCCAGCCAGCCCCTCTCTCTCAATCTGTCTTTTCATCCCCTCCTCCCTTCCTCCCCTCCCTTCATCCCTTCATCCCTCAAGGAAGGAGTAATGGATGTAGCTTGGGGCATTAGCACAGCCAGTCATGTCCGTCAGGATAGATGTTGTGTGTGTGTGTGTGTGTGTGTGCACAAGTGTACGAGTGTGTGTGTGTATTTAGTCTCATTCCATCTTTTAAATTCGTTGAAGCAACAAGGTAGTCTTTATACCACCAACCTCTCCCCACACGCAGACACACACACACACCCCAACACTCACACACAAATCATCCCCACAGGCATACACACACACACACACACACACACACACACACACACACACCACACACCACACACACACACACACACACACACACACTCACACACACACACACACACACACACACACACACATACACACAGAGCTCCTAACAAACCAGTAATTGATGCAGGTTTGGCCTCCCTGTAGTTGTGTTTATGTTCCAGAGAACAGGACTGATACCATCTGGACCAAGATGTTCTGAACCGGTCATGAAACTGCTCTATACTGAACCAGTCCACATGAAACTGCTCTATACTGAACCAGTCCACATGAAACTGTTCTATACTGTACAGACTACATGAACCAGTCCACATGAAACTGTTCTATACTGAACCAGTCCACATGAAACTGTTCTATACTGTACAGACTACATGAACCAGTCCACATGAAACTGTTCTATACTGTACAGACTACATGAACCAGTCCACATGAAACTGTTCTATACTGTACAGACTACATGAACCAGTCCACATGAAACTGTTCTATACTGTACAGACTACATGGACACACATGAATACAAGGAGTACTAGTTGTGGATTACTTTAAGTTGATTATATATATGTATATACTTTTCAGTATTTCTTAATGCAATTTACTCTAATACCCAATTCTATGATAATGAAAGTATTTACACAACTACAAAATGTGTATGCATATATTTACATATGTATGAATTCATTATAATGTCAACTAATATACTTACACTGATTAGTGTGTGTGTGTGTGTGTGTGTGTGTGTATGATGTGTACAAATATGAGGTGTCTTGATAAAGTCATGTGTTGATTGTGAAGCCTCATCGAAATCTAGATACCGACCATGGGTGTTCAGATTTCGATGAGGCTTCACAATCAACACAGCAGTCTGGATCACAAACATCGCAGATTGACACTCATACACACACACACACACACACACACACTAATCAGTGTAAGTATATTAGTTGACATTATAATGAATTCATACATATGTAAATATATGCATACACATTTTGTAGTTGTGTAAATACTTTCATTATCATAGAATTGGGTATTAGAGTAAATTGCATTAAGAAATACTGAAAAGTATATACATATATATAATCAACTTAAAGTAATCCACAACTAGTACTCCTTGTATTCATGTGTGTCCATGTAGTCTGTACAGTATAGAACAGTTTCATGTGGACTGGTTCATGTAGTCTGTACAGTATAGAACAGTTTCATGTGGACTGGTTCATGTAGTCTGTACAGTATAGAACAGTTTCATGTGGACTGGTTCATGTAGTCTGTACAGTATAGAACAGTTTCATGTGGACTGGTTCAGTATAGAACAGTTTCATGTGGACTGGTTCATGTAGTCTGTACAGTATAGAACAGTTTCATGTGGACTGGTTCAGTATAGAGCAGTTTCATGTGGACTGGTTCAGTATAGAGCAGTTTCATGACCGGTTCAGAACATCTTGGTCCAGATGGTATCAGTCCTGTTCTCTGGAACATAAACACAACTACAGGGAGGCCAAACCTGCATCAATTACTGGTTTGTTAGGAGCTCTGTGTGTATGTGTGTGTGTGTGTGTGTGTGTGTGTGTGTGTGAGTGTGTGTGTGTGTGTGTTGTGTGTGTGTGTGTGTGTGTGTGTGTGTGTGTGTGTGTGTGTGTGTGTGTGTGTGTGTATGCCTGTGGGGATGATTTGTGTGTGAGTGTTGGGGTGTGTGTGTGTGTCTGCGTGTGGGGAGAGGTTGGTGGTATAAAGACTACCTTGTTGCTTCAACGAATTTAAAAGATGGAATGAGACTAAATACACACACACACTCGTACACTTGTGCACACACACACACACACACACACAACATCTATCCTGACGGACATGACTGGCTGTGCTAATGCCCCAAGCTACATCCATTACTCCTTCCTTGAGGGATGAAGGGATGAAGGGAGGGGAGGAAGGGAGGAGGGGATGAAAAGACAGATTGAGAGAGAGGGGCTGGCTGGGATGGATGGAGGGGCGGGTTGCTAGGGAGGTAGAGAGGTAAGGAGGAAGGGAGGGAAAGAAGGAGAGAGGGTGTCGTGAGGAGAGCTGGAAGGAGCAAGGATGGGTCAAACAGGGAGGGGGGGGGGGAGGGAGGGGGGGGGGGGAGGGGGGGGGGGAGGGAGGGGGGGAGGGAGCCTCTTTTGATAAACGTACAGAGTCATTACAGATGCCATGACATTCTGCCAACAGGTAATAAAGGCCATCTGTGTAGCTAGAGATCCAGTTACACACACCACACACACACACATATAACAACCACAAACAACCACACACATACCACACACACACAACCACACACACCACACACAAGCACACACTTGTACAAACACAAGCAGCCAGGAGAGCTATAAAGCCAACATGGTGCCCAGTGCTTGAGATGAGGACCCCGTTGTTCCAGATTAGCTGAGGTTGGTGCGGATGCCAAAATGCCTGAACAAAAAAACTCAGAAAGAACAGCAGTGTTCTCAGATCTCAATCTGAATGATGAGCATGTGTGTGTGGTGTGGTATGTGTGTGTGTGGTGTGGTATGTGTGTGTGTGGTGTGGTATTGTGTGTGTGGTGTGGTATGTGTGTGTGTGACTGTGTGACTAATTTACCACTATATAACACTAAACTACAACTAAACAAACACACTCAGACTACTCAACTTGTAATAGGCCTACAGGATATAGCAGCATGTATCTGCTTAGTATTTATCTGCCTGCCTGCCTGCCTGTCTGTCTGTCTGCCTGCCTGTCTGTCTGTCTGCCTGTCTGTCTGCCTGTCTGTCTGTCTGTCTGCCTGTCTGCCTGTCTGTCTGCCTGTCTGTCTGTCTGTCTGCCTGTCTGCCTGTCTGCCTGTCTGCCTGCCTGCCTGTCCTGTCTGCCTGTCTGCCTGTCTGCCTGTCCTGTCTGCCTGCCTGCCTGTCTGTCTGTCTGTCTGTCTGTCTGCCTGTCTGCCTGTCTGCCTGTCTGCCTGTCTGTCTGCCTGTCTGCCTGTCTGCCTGTCTGTCTGTCTGTCTGCCTGTCTGTCTGCCTGTCCTGTCTCTCTCAGTGTCTCAGTTTGCTAACAACCACTTTGAGAGTCCTGATTTCAGAAGAAGCTAGGCTGTACATGTGTGTGTGTGTGTGTGTGTCGGTGTGTGTGTGTGTGCTGACCTCAATGGAGAATTAAGTAAATCATTATCCTGATACATCTTTTGACTGTACTCAGCTCAACTCTCCCCTCACATGACCACAATGTTAGAGACACAGTGGACATGGACGAACAGTGTGTGTGTGTGTGTGTCTGTGTGTGTGTGTGTCTGTGTGTGTGTCTGTGTGTGATTCATACGCTGCTAGGAGGCAGTAGACAGAAGGATGCTATTACTGTGATCTGAGGGGACCAGACAGCCTTGCACTGTGTGTATGCATGTGTGTGTGTGTGTGTGTGTGTGTGTGTGTGTGTGTGTCTGAGCATGTGTCCGTGTGCATGTGTGTGCGTCAGGTAAAGAGAAGAGTGCTAGCTTATGGGATTTAAATAAAGTCAAGTCAAGTTTATTTGTATAGCACATTTCAACAACAAGGCAATTCAAAGTGCTTCACATAAAACCATTAACCCTTGTGCTGCCTTCGGGTCACAATGACCCGAAGATAACACAAGGGTTAAACGCATCAAAACATAATGCAAAAGAAAACAAGATTTAAAAAAGGTCCTTACTTAGCGAACTGCTCCCCATGTCTACCAGAAATCGTGCATAAAACGGGGCTCCACCCTCCCTCTCCCTTCCTGCCCCCCTCTCAAGAGGAGAGAGGAGGAGAGGGGGGCAGGAAGGGGGGATGGTGGGGGGTGATAACATGGAGTGGAAGGTTTGGGGGGTTGCACAGGAAATGGAGCTAGTCTTACCCACAATGCCGAGGGGTGAGGGTTTATCGGCATGTAATAAGTTCCAGACCGCTACCCACAGAAGGTAATACCAACCACCTCTCTCGCTCTCTCTCTCTCTCTCTCTCTCTCTCTCTCTCTCTCTCTCTCCTCTCTCTCTCTCTCTCCTCGCTTGCTCGCTCCCTCTCCACACAATTACAATTCAGTCCAATTTTGCTTTATTGTCATTACACATAAATACAAACACACACATCATACAAACACACACACATACACACACACATAGTAAAAAGGTCAGATCGTGTTGTGGTGTTGTCTATGCTATGTTAGACAACATGAAGGAGAATCAGCCTCGCACACACCACACACACACACACAGGTGTGTCTCAGCAGGTCTGAGATTAGTGAAGCAGTGTGGAAGCAAAGCATCCGGTCACTAGCAGCTGCTCTTAGTGTACACACACACACACACACAGGTCACCCACAGGTTTCTCAACCAGACTATCTCTTTCAGTCAAACACACACACATACAGTATATGCACACACATATACACACATGCACACACATACATACACACACATATACAAACACATACCCACAAGATGTCTGTCTGTATGTGTGACATGAGTGGAAAAGACACATTCTAGCACACAAATGGCTTCCCAGTGGGAGGTTAAGGGGGATATAGAGTGGGATAAGAGAGGGGGAAAGAGGGGGGGGGGGATGAAAAAGAGAGGGGGAGAGAAAGAGGGGGAGGAAGAGGAAAGGGGTGACATTGGAGACTGATAAGGGGGAGGGGAATAGAAAAATAATGGAGCAGATCGTGCGTGTGGACACAGAGTGCAGCTAGCACTCTCACTCAGTGTGTCTCATGAAGGAGAACCACAGTGGAATTGAAGTGTGTGTGTGTGTGTGTGTGTGTGTGTTCGTGGTGTATGTGTGCTGGTGTGGTGTATGTGGTTTCATTTCTGTGCCCGCATGGAGTGTGTGTGTGTGCTTGCATAGTTTGCGTGTGTGAAGATGGAGTTGTGTGGGCGGAAGGTCAATAACACAGTAGCAATAAATGACATCAGAAACATTCCATCATTATTTAATACACTGGTGGCACAGACACACACACACACAGGTCACCTACAGGTCCTTCAACCAGACCATCTTTCTGAGTCACACTCACACTCACACTCACACTCACCACACACACACCACACACACACACACACACACACTCACACACACACACACACACACACACTATAAGTGTCTCAACTCATTGGGAGGCGTATAAACCTCTGTAAGCTATCTGTGTTTCAGACTAACAACAAACCTTACTTACTTTACTTACTTCGCTTGGGATAAAAGCATCTGCTAAAATGCATAAATTGTACTTTTTAAAATATATATATATTTAACTGTTCCTAAGATACCTAAGACTACACTTCCATTTTCCCAGAAACCCCCTCTTCCACTGAGACGGACGCAGCGCCCAGTTGCTATGGTAATTAATTCCAAGTTTCTATGGTAACGTACTCCTAATGTTTTTTTTCTTTGTTATTAATCTACTGTCAACATCATCAGGGAATACACCGTATAAGTGTGTGTGTGTGTGATGATAGGTACTGTGTGTATGCAGGTCTGCCAGTTTCTGCAGACAGTTTGGGTTCGTTGTGTGTTTGTACATTTATATAGTGTATATTATGTGTATATTTGTAACCTGTGTGTTTGCACAGTGTGTGTGTCTCTGTACCGTGTAGTATGCTACTAAGCGGGTCAGAAGGCTGAGCGGTTAGGGAATCGGGCTATTAATCAGGGAGGTTGCCGGTTCGTTTCCTGGCCGCGCTAAGATTCAATTCAGGATTCGATTCACCCTACTTGCCTCGGCGGGGAATGTTCCTGTACTTACTGTAAGACGCTCTGGATAAGGGCGTCTGCTTAATGTAAATGTAAAGCCAAGGCTTTTGTTCTTCAGGCTAGTGCAGTTTGTGTATGTTGAGGGCCCTAGTGTAAACAAACTCTACTGGCCCCAAACACCACACATACACACACACCACACACACACACACACACACACAACACACACACACACCAACCACACACACACTGATGCTCAGCTTCTGTGAAAGTTTTGTCAGATATGTCTTGTCCTCAAAATAGCTGTTTTCTGGAGAGAGACTTCTGTATTTGGGGGTATGGGAGAATCACACACAGACACAGACACACACACACACACGCACACATTCACACTCAGACACACACAGACACACACAGACCTACAGGGTTTTTTGTATTCATTCAGC
>CM042873.1:2381215-2383715 GCA_023658055.1 Thaleichthys pacificus
GAGACCAGGTCACACGATCGATAGCCGAGCTTTGCAGACGAGAGCAGTTTCAGACCCTCTCAAACGAGCCCCACTCTCTCTCTCAATTTTTTCCAAGGTAATTGGAGAAGTTTAATAGGGGCCAGTTTTCCTATTAAAGTGAGGTCTGGAGGTTGAGAAAACACAGGGGCAATCACCCTCTCTCTCTCCATCCCTCCCTCTCTTCCTCCATCCCACCCTCGCTCTCTCCATCCCTCCCTCTCTTCCTCCATCCCTCCCTCTCTTCCATTTATTGATAAAACAGGCAGAATGGAGGGGGCAGCAGAAACGTATGCGAGCGAGCGAGGGAGGGATGAGTTGAGGGAGAAGGAGAACGGAGAGATGGCAGATGATGTTTACGTCTGTAGGAACGAGGAGAGAGGAGGAGAAAAGGACGAGACAGAGAGGAAACAGAGAAGAGAAAATAACAACTAATGGTCTGTTATGAAACAGCAACACATGCATGCCTGCACACAGACATGCACTCACACACTCAAAGCAGTAAGTGTGGCCAGTATAAAGGCTAGAGTGGACAGATTTCTTGCTTTGGTCTCCAATTCCCTTGTCTCTCTTTGTCTCTCTTTGTCTTTCCCATCCTGTCTCTCCACCCCCCCTCTCTCTCTTTCTTTCTCTCTACCTCAGAATGTCAAACGCTTCTGTCAAAAGCTTCTAAATGCCACCTCACACAGACACTCCCTCACACCCCCTCCACCCCTCCCCCCTCTATCCCTCACTCTTTGTTCTGTCCTCCCACCTGTTGGCCCTAACACTGACCCAACATGTCGGTTATTAACCCTCCTCTAACCACACATACATACACACACCAAAAACACACATTCACACACACACACACAGTCCCTTTCCTGCACTGCCCAGGCTGTAGTCATCCTTGTAACACTGATAGTTAAACACAGGAATGCACTTACACCATAGACTACAAAACACACACATACACACACGTACACACACACAGTCACAGGCCATTCCATCTCTCTCCTCTCTCAGGAATGCTCTTACTGTGCTCGTAAAAACACATGCCTTGTTTTAGGCTGAGATTGCATCTACAGAACCTTAAAAGGTACACCCCCCCCCCCCCCCTCCATCTGCTCTCATCTTATTAAGTTACATCCTACAGTCATCCCTCTGACACGGGAGGGGGGGGACGGGAGGGGGCCGGAGGGGGGTGCGGGGATGGGGGGGAGGGGAAGGGGGGGTCACGTCCCTTTTCATTCAATCAGTTCAGGAAGTGTAATTAAATCAAATCAACACATTCTGTTTTTGTTAGGGTCGTTCGCTTGCTCTGTGCTCGAGAAGCCCAGCAAGGGAACATTCTAGATCTCCTCTAGCTTGGTGCAGAACACTCCGCATTGGAACATTCTAGATCTCCTCCAGCTTGGTGCAGAACACTTCAAAGCTCCGCGATGGAACATTCTAGAACCATGAATGATGGATGCTGTTCCGGAATCCTTTAACAGCCCAGGTGAGTCAACCTCAGATATGGATCTCTGTTGTAGGTGGGGCCCTCGGGGGTAAACAGGAAGTTGGACAGGAGGGGTAAATATAGCTTCTTCCTTTCCCTGTGGCTGCCCTGTGTGAGCTACGTAGAGGCTCTGTTACAGCTCTGCATCGACACTGTCTTTCATTCTTCATCTGCTATCTGGAATAACACCCACACACACTGTTGTACTGTGTGTGTGTTAGTATAAGTATAAGTACGCGTCGGTGTGTGTGTCTGTGTCTTTGTGTGTGTATACGTACATGTGTATGTGCCTGTGTGTATGCATATGTGTGTATGTGTCCATGTGTGTGTGTGTGTATGTGTGTGTGTCCATGTGTGTGTGTGTGTGTGTGTGTTGCACTCCACGTGTAAGGGTGTTTATTAGTCCCCAGGTGTAAAGTACATATGAGCTCATACAATCTGTAAATAGACTAACACTGAGCTCATTACACAAGCCAGAGGGATGTGTGTGTGTGTGTGTGTGTGTGCGTGTGTGTGTGTAAATGGGCCAGCTATACAACCCTGTACCATTACCCTTAAACAGTCCTGAAGCTAACTATTGACTCCAGTCTCCAGGGAGAAAAGCCTCTCAGGTTCCTGATCCTGTCGCCTCAGCCCTCCTCACACCTCCTCAATATGACCCACTGGCTTTGGAGGAAAGGACGCGCCCTACATCTTCACCTGTGTTTCCCTTTCTCCACCCCTCTCAGTTTCTCTGTCCAACTCTTTATGGGACACACACACACCTCCTCCCCATTCCTTCACATCTCTTCGACAGCGAGGCAGTGTGTGCGTGTGTGTGCGTGTGTGTGTGCGTGCGTGTGTTGCTAATATTAGCACTGCAGATAGCAGTGGTTCACATAGCCCTCTAGTCTTCCAAGACTTCATCCCCTGCTGCCAGGCAGGGCTGGTTTTATGGACCAGATTTAGTCCGGTCTACACTATTGTACCTGTGATAGTCCTGTCTCAGTGTCAGTCTACTGT
>CM042873.1:2386215-2393048 GCA_023658055.1 Thaleichthys pacificus
ACTAGCTATGACACGACCCTTTGATGACACAATTAGGGAGAAAAGAAAAGGATTTCAAATTTCTGCAGTAAATGACAAACACTCGCGTACGCACACATGCACACACAGGAACGCTCTTCATTAATGGCCTCATTTGGTAGATGCACACTCCTAACCCTCTCACCCTGTCCTCTGCAACAAGCTAATAGGCCACCATGTCTAGCAAACCAAGAGCTCAGAGAGGAGCTCTGTGTGTGTGTGTGTGTGGCATCTATAGGTGTTCTCCCCTTGCTTATTGTGGACTGTGGAGATAACAGGCCACTCTACTACAGTGACACCATCTCCCACAGACAGAGGGGGGGGGAGGGAGGGAGGGAGAATAAGAAGGGTTTGGTAGAAAAAAGCCAGGGACGTGAATGAGAAGCTCTTCAATTCAGCCGACATCAGCACCCCTTCCATCTCTCTCTCCCTCCCTCCCTCTCCCCTCTCTTTCTCACCCATCCATCCCGTCTCACCGTATTGACGAAGCGACCTCTTTATATGGTAATGCCTTCCTCACCTGAGAAGCATGAAGAGCACATTAACACACACACACACACACTCACACACAGACCCTGACATGAGAGGCACATTAGTGCTGACTGAGATATGTATGCTGCTCACATCTGTCATACCTTGCTGCCGTAGCAACAGAGCTGGCGCCGTTGGGTAACGGTCGTCTAGCTGTAAGAGGGCCGTATCCACATCTGGACTGGAGAATCGACACAGCTTCGACACCAGGATGGCCTCCTCAAATGTGCACTATAACTGCCTATTATTAGGCATGAATAATTCATTATTATTATTCATTCTCATATATTCATATCCACAGCGCAAATGAGGCTGTTATCGGAGCCCCCAGCAGAGCATGAGGCCGTGTGTATGGGATGTCTTTCTACCTAAGGTGTAGGTCACCCACACGACGTCAAACACCCTTCAAATTGAGCCAAGGACTTTCCCAGCAGTGTCGCCTCTTATAGCTACCACACGCACACCACACACAACACACAACACACACTGGCCCACTTTACAGAACTCGATAACCCGACTAACGAGACCAGACCGCCTCACCATTTCTGAAAGGGGCGGGGGGGGGGGAGGTTGAGGCAAACACACACATGTGGTCAAGCTGCACACCAAGCCCATAAGTAGCTTCAGCTGGGGGAGCAGATGTGCCTTTAAGCCTCCAGCCACAAGTGTTTCTCTATAAAACTTAAAACACACATCGCTCTCCCTGATCACCCCATAGGCTTCCACACACACACACACACACACCCACACACACACACTACCCCACCCACGCTCTCCTCCTAGACACCTCTCTCCTGTGTCTCTCTATCCTTCCCCTCCTTTTTCTTCTTTCCTGAAACAGGCACTCTCCATTTCGTCCGTCCTTCCCTCCTCTCTCTGCTTCTCTTTCCACTCCTCTCTCCTCTCCTCTCCTTTTCCTCCCCCCTTCTCTGCTCTCTTGTTCTCTAACCTAAACCTTTCTGAGTAAGTCTTCATTCTCTTCTCCCAAGTTCCACGTGAACTATACCTTCTTCTCTCACTCTCCCTGAGATCTGAAATCGAATCAACATGTTTCCATAAGGAAGCCTCTCTCCCTCTCTCTCTCTCTCTCTCTCTCTCTCTCTCTCGTTGTCCCTCTCCCCACCTCTCTCTCTCTCCCTCTCTCTCTCGCTGTCTCTCTCCCCACCTCTCTCTCTCTCCCTCTCTCTGTCTCTCTCTCTCGTTGTCTCTCTCCCCACCCTCTCTCTCCCTCCCTCCCTCCCTCCCTCCTCTCTCTTTCCTCTCTCTCTCTCTCTCTCTCTCTCCATCTGTTTCTCAACGTCTCCACCCTGTATCCCAGAGTCCCGCTGACAGACACGGCGTTCACCAGATCAGAGGAGGGCCAGTGTTCCGACACGGCCACCGCCGAGGCAGCCTGGCAGCAGGTCATCAGCGCCGCGTAGCGTGGCGTAGCGCTGCGTAGCGCCGCGCGTGTCGGTGTTGGCTCCTCTCGTCACACATCCTGGGGCCACGGCGGGGGGGCGTGGGGACACCCCCTGCGAGCACGCTCTGAAGGTCACGATTAGCATACCAGTCGTTTTCTGTCAACGAGGGTAGGAGTATCTTCATGTCCCTGTCCCCTCAGGGAGAAGGTGGAGCGGGTGGAGGGGTGGGGGGGTGGGAGGGTGGGTGGGGGGTGGGAGGGTGGGGGGGACATGGATACTGAATCTGGGATTAGTGTATGGAGACTCTCAATCGTTTTATCGTTGGAAGTGTTGAAGGATTCTGCCTCGAGATTATGGAGGTTTTATTTCAGATGGGGAAATATCCTATGTTCTCTCCTTCTAAATATTCTGATTTATCTCTGTCCTCTCTCTCTCTCTCTCTCTCTCTTTCTCTCTCTCTCACACACACACACACACACACACATACAACACACTCTCTTTCTCACCTGCTACAACTTAATAAGAGAGCTAAACAGGGTGGGAAAGAGGTAAACTTGATATGAACCCAACTCCGTACACCCACACAAACACAACATCTTCCTCACCACCATCAACTCACACACCTACCCAGCAAATGACCACTTCTCTGGCTATTAATGTTGATTGTGGATATCAATTGTACATATGCAAGACTGACATTTGAGACGTTTGATATTTCCTATTTCTCAATCTAAACTGCTGGACATTGCCACCAGTTCAGGCCATTGTTTTGTCCTCCATCTAGACCAGTTACCCGCCTGTGTCTGCCGCTCTACAGCGCCCCCATCGGCCTCTCTTGGGAACAGCTCAACACCTCCGTGGGCTCTCCGAAATAGTTTTGATTGCAGGCAAACCCACAAAATCCACTTCATTCGCCAAAAATGATATATACCACTGTGCATTCTGGCAGGAAACGAAATTAATTACAAGACCGTCCGACAGAAAGACAGAACATGCCAATAAACAACACAGATCTTCATTTTACGAAATTAGTTTCCTGAAATGCCTTCGGTCTCCTAATGACAGGGAGATAAGGGAAGGGTTAGATGATCGAGTGGAGATGAGAGGAGAACCCCCAGATGATTCCATATTTTCATGCCTCCCCTTGCGCTCGTGACGCCCCCTCTTAGATTACCCCTTAGCCTACCCGTAGAATAGGCTAAAGGTGAAAACTTTTTTTACATCCTGAATAAAAATAAATTTTAAAAACCGTTTAATTAAACGTTTTATATGACGAAAGTCAGTCGGAATGCTTTAAAGAGGTGGGGAAAGGCTACACGGACAAATTACGTACACCAGTGAGGTACAACCAACCAACCTCAAGAGTAACGGTTTTAATTACTCCTGTCCAACCAACCTTAGCCGTTCGCCTGCAAGGCCTTAACGATGCCCCGAAACCCCCGCAGCTTTATAGCCAACATAATGACGCATTTCCTATTCAACCTCAGTTTACAACACATACGCGCTCTGCGCCACGCAGAACGCTGCTATTTGTACCCAATTAACTCTTCCCAGCCTCTCTTCCCTTCTTCCAACCCCAACCCAGCTCACGTCTCCCGCGGGTAGCCTGTGGCCTACACGTTCATGTTTTTGGGCATGGCACCAAAAACTGAACTTGGCAAGGCTGTGTGAAATCCTCTGCACGGTTTACACGCAGATAATGAGGCGCTCGGCAGTCTCTAATCTTAGCCGGCCAACAACACCTTCTCCTGTAACGCTCTCGAGTGTGTTTATCAGATTGAAGGTTGCAGACACAAAAATGGGTTTTCAGGCGATGGGATTATAAAGAGGATTCTCAGTACTGGCTTTGATTGAAACAGGACAGGAATCAAGAATGTTACCCAACAATTGTATAATGTTAATCTAGATGGTTTGAATAAAGCTGAAACATACCCATTTGGACAAAACATCTATTTCTTATGTTAATCAATCATTTTCATCCTCCAACAAAACGATGCATAAAAGAGAAAATAGGTCTAATTGATTTTGGCGTTGAGCCCGATTAGATTGTGGATAAAATGAGTTGAGTCAGATCGATTTGTCGAATAAATTACCATGTTTGGCATAATGCCAATTGTCACACATCCTCAGAAGGCAATAGTCTGCACGTGCATGAGCAGAGCTGAGCCGTGCTCGCGCAGCATCACGCATCGATGACCATCGGTTCACCTCCCATCAACGGCTAAATGAATGATCAAGTAAACTATTAATCGTAAAAAATAACAACTAACTCGACTATAAGCCATGAATAAGTTGGGTCTGGGGGACAGTGGCATAAAGAGCCTATAGCCTTATACAATCTAAAGGGCAACGAGAACATCTTTTACCTTGCTGGAGTATGGACCGGGAATGAGCAGCTTCAGGGCTTGCCGTTTCAACTCCGCCAGCCGAGCGTTGCAGTTCTCACACCAGACTCCCCTCTCAGATCCCGGGGAGCTGCCGCTGGCTGAACCGGGCGACCCTGTCCCAAAACCGGGGGAGCCACCCAGTGATCCCGGGGAGCCTGTTCCGATCCCAGGTGATATGGTCCCGGGGGACCCTGAGAAAGACCCCGGGGAGGATGTGCCCGATCCCGGTGAAGGTGTGCCTGTAGAACTGGGCATGGAACCGGCACCCTCGGGTGCAGGGCGGCCACCGGTACGGGACTCTTCGTACGCTTTCCGGTACCATGTCTCCGGGGAGAAGGAGGCAGATTTGGTCGGGGATGTATCCGTCATCTATGGAACAATAGAAGAATATATCTAGAAATGATCAAAATGTCAAAAACTTGTGACTACTGACACCACAAACACAAGTAATATAGGCTATGCAACCTAGCCTAAAAGGATTAGCTACAGCTAAAAGTAAATCCAGGCACATTTATTAGCTAATGTAAGACAGACTCGTGTCATGTAACACAATGTAGGCTAGGATAGGTGAGCTTTCAGCGACTGAAAACCCATCAGACCGCAACCGATGAAGAAGACGTGTAGCCTACCCCGTATTTTCTGCTCCTGTGGTCAAAGAACCTCTCTTTGCTCCCCGAGAGAGAAGTCATGCTGAAGGTGAGGAGAGGGAGACAGGGACTGTGGGAAAGAAATCTATGTTGTTTCACATCCAAGGAGGACGCAATCGATTCAATTCATTCCACGCCCCTCCTAGAGCTTCTCAATCATGAACCAATATCATGCGGATTCGTTATCCATATGGCAACGATGAATAACAGTATCCACATCCGATCACCTATTACGCGTACAGATTAGTTCCAATTAGTTCCTTCTTTTTCAGACTTCTGATATCCACAAAACAACTGCGCGAAGTGGTCCACCTGTTTGAGGAGTGTGTGTCAGTCTCCAGGAGCGACCGGACTGTAACGAACCGACAAGAAATTGCCATCGACGCAAGGGGCTCACCGTAGAGACAGTCCGCCGCAGCGCTAGCTTGCAGAGCTCTGCCCGGTATTCGATAACGTCCGTGTGCCTAGCTAACTAGTCCGCAAGAGGCTGTACTCTTGTGGGCAAGGGGTGGCAGACTAGGGAGAGAGGGCGCACACATCTGGCTAGGGGGAGGTTCTCTCTGCCCACTCCCTGCCAGCGGACCAATAGCGTAACGGCGTCTGGTTGAGTGACAGGTAAAGCTTGAAATTTCCTGGGTAAACTTTATGGGGGCTTTATAACGTTAAGCGACAGGTACGTAGCCCTAGCAACAAAGACGCCTGAAGAGAAATACCTGAAGGCTCACGCAGTGACGTTTTAGATAACGTTATAACTGTAAATGTCAACAGTGATACACAAATGTCTTCGAGTCAATTTAGTAGGCCTGTAGCCCCCTGAACGATTGGAAAAGAAGATGGACAAACGAATAATTTAGTCACCGCTCCTCTAACTTGACAGATTGGGGTTTACTGATCAAACCGAAGATGCAAATTGTTGGTGTTCGTTAGCGCAAAGTCTGTATCAGACTCTCTTGGACAACGTACAGTGAACGATCGCTGACATTGGGCCGATTGTTCAGTAGATACATAGCGCAACCTGTCGCCTCACACCGGTTACAACGTGGGAACAAAACGGACATGGAAGGTTTACACAGACAGTATTCGTCAATGGGAATAAAAAAAATATTAATTTACAAACGAGTCACAAACACACACATATATCTTTTAGTTGGTCTGGCTTATTTAGGGTTTATTTGTGTGGTACTGTGAGCTGGTTTATATCCTGTAACAAAAAACTGACATGAGGTGAACTATCTCTGTGGTGTGTGTGTGTGTGTGTCGGACAGCAGGATGGAGGTAGTTCGACCTCTGTCTCTATCTGTTGTCGTCCCGGGGAATCATGCTTAACAAAGTCCTTGTAGAAGCCACGTCCTTGTCTGGGTCTCGAGCTGCCGACAGATCTCTTCCATCTCCTCCTGGGTGAAGGGCTCCCCTGGACGGAGAGAGACAGAGGATAGAGAGAGACAGAGAGAGAGACAGAGACAGAGACAGAGAGAGAGAGAGAGAGAGAGAGACAGAGAGACAGAGAGAGAGAGAGAGAGAGAGAGAGAGAGAGAGAGAGAGAGAGAGAGAGAGAGAGCAGAGAGGAGAGAGAAGAAAGAAAGAGAGAGGTTATAACCCATTCAACTCTGCAAGTTTCAGACCGTTTAGATTCTAACCATTCTGGATGTTCAAGATCCGTAAAGACACTGCAGGACGTATGGTTCTAGGTTCTAATATACCTTCCTGAGTCATGTACTTGGTGAGTTTCTCTGGTTCCAAGTAGCCGTTTTTCTGCTGATCCAGAACCTGTGGATGAATCAGGCCGACAAGGGGGGGGGGGGGGGGGGGGGGGGGGGTGAAGGGGGGGTGGGGGGCGTAAGTTGAGC
>CM042873.1:2393148-2468022 GCA_023658055.1 Thaleichthys pacificus
AGGAGGAGACCAGTGGAGGAACCAAGGAGAGGAAAGCAGGAGAGTGGATAAGAGGCAGAGACGAGGCGAGGAGACAAGGAGAGGAGACAAGGAGAGGAGACAAGGAGAGGAAGCTACGCTCACACCTGCCCTCCTCCTAACCTTGGAGGACAGTCCCACAGTAGAAAGTCCAGCACAAATCTGTCTCAGCTCCTCCTCTTCCCCCCTCCTCCTCCCCTCCCCCTCCTCCTCCCCCCCCCCCCTCCTCTTCCCCCCCCCCCCCCCCCCCCCCCCTCCTCCCCCCCCACCCCACCGTGCCCGGGGAATGTGGTGGATTCTCTGACAAACAGATATTTCATCTTTTCTCCGTAATTTCTCCCGGAGCTCTCTCTAGGGGCTCTGGGACAGGCAGAGAACAGAGCAGAAGATGAGAGAGAGAATGAAAGAGAGAGAGAGAATGAAAGAGAGAGAGAGAGAATGAAAGAGAGAATGAAAGAGAGAATGAAAGCGAGAGAGCGAGAGAGCGAGAGAGAGAGAGAGAGAGCGAGAGAGCACTCCTCCTCTTCCATCCTCCTCTGTATGACTGTCCCAGCAGCAAAACCCCAGCTGTTACAAAGCTGCTAGTCTTTATGAATGGCTGGACGTGGAGTAGCCCTTGACAAGGAGAGTAACCATGGACACTCTCATCTGGTTATCCCCCTGGAGATCATCTGGAGAAATTTCCAGAAAAGAAATGCAGATCAAGTTCTAGAACATCTCCAGAAAGGTTCTCCGGAATCTAAATCATCTCGAGTGTTCTCTGTGGAGGTTCTCCAGGTTTCATATACGCAGAACACATCAAGAATACTGTCTGCTGTTCAGAGCAAACTTGAGCACTGCGGCTCAGATTCACCAGTGTGTGTGTGTGTGTGTGTGTGTGGTGTATGGAAAGCCCATTAAAGTCTCCAGTTCCTCTCCCAGGGATTCATTCCAGCAGTAAAACTGAGTTGCTTTTGGCTGAGGTGTATCTCACCTGTGATCTCCATCACAAACCTCCAGGTCAACACACGTGTGTGAGAGGGGGGTGGTGATGCACAGACACACGGTTCCACAAGCCTGGAAGGCTAACCCTAACATCTAACACTAACCCTAACTCTAACTCTAACTCTAACACTAAAGAGGATGGAAGGCTTGAGCACAAATCTTAGTATTACTCATATTGAGTTAGTGAGTGAGCTGTGTGTGTGTGTGAGGATGGACGAGGAGAGGACAGCGAGAGAGAGAGAGAGAGAAGAAGGAGAGAGAGAGACTGACAGAGAGAGAGACAGTGAGAGTGAGAGAGAGAGAACAGACAGACAGACAGCGAGAGAGAGAGACAGTGACATCTTAAGACTTGTATCAACTGAATGCATGTTATCATTGACTCAGCCAGTTGTGTGTTGAGTGACGCTGATCTCAGCTTTGAACAGGATGTGTGTGTGTGTGTGTGCGTGTGTGTGTGTGAACAGCTATTTCTATCTACAGCACTATGTCAAGGCTTCTCCTGTGATTGAGATACGCCTCCACAGTGCTGTTGCCGTCCAAACAGAAATATGAACTTCTCATTTCAGCACATAACAGTCCACCCAGACGTGTAGACTGATATTGATCCCTGATCACTCCCCCCTCCTGATCAGCTGTGTGATATTGATCCCCTGGAATCAGGATCCTGGAGAACACAAGAGGCTCAACGAGAGAAAAGGCTACAAATAGGGATCAAGCGCCTGGTTCATTTAACATGCAGATAAATAACATTGTTGTGTTTGCGGTGGTTAATCTTGTTGATATTAGCAGTGTTTTTAATTAGCTACAGGGAAAGTGTATGAGATGATTCAATTAATACCAATCTCTGGAGAGAACGAGCGAACAAGAGAGAGAGAGCGAGAGGGGGGATGGAGAGGGAGAGGTAGAGAGGGGGAGAGAGAGAGCGAGAGGGAGCGAGAGGGAGAGAGCAATGGAGAGGTAGAGAGGGAAGGGAAAGGAGGAGTATAGAGAAAGAAGGGGAGAGGAAGGAGATCAATTCAGGATAGAGAGGTGCTGGAGAGAATGAAGGAGTGAAGGAGAGAGAGCAATTAAGTTCTGTTGGCCTGCATGGGTTTGTCATTAGGTCACTAACTTAATAGCTATAGATACACTAGCAACACACACACACAGAGCCCCAATAAGCTCATCAGCACCACTGATCACCCGTTGGTCGTTAAGAAGAGGAAGTTCAGCATGAACGACCATACAAGGCAGACCGCAGGGAGGGCGCCGTGGCAACACTGGCGTGATTCAAGCCGCTTCTGGAGAATGCATCAACCAGGACCAGAACATAACCACACATCAACCAGGACCAGAACATAACCACACATCAACCAGGACCAGAACATAACCACACATCAACCAGGACCAGAACATAACCACACATCAACCAGGACCAGAACATAACCACACATCAACCAGGACCAGAACATAACCACACATCAACCAGTAAACCTCGAACCCCAGTTTGCCTCGGACTCACATCGCTATCGCAAACCTCACGACCACGACCAGCGCTCTTTCACTCTATCCATCACGTAGTATCTCTCACTGTGTGTGTGTACTGTATATGCATGTGTGTGTGTGTACTGTATATGCATGTGTGTGTGTGTACTGTATATGCATGTGTGTGTGTACTGTATATGCATGTGTGTGTGTGTGTACTGTATATGCATGTGTGTGTGTGTACTGTATATGCATGTGTGTGTGTGTACTGTATATGCATGTGTGTGTGTGTACTGTATATGCATGTGTGTGTGTGTGTACTGTATATGCATGTGTGTGTGTGTGTACTGTATATGCATGTGTGTGTGTGTGTACTGTATATGCATGTGTGTGTGCTCTTGTTATGCTGCTACCTGTCTTAATGGGTTTTTCCATGACGACGACGACGGGGTTTAACAATCTGGTGAACAGTTTGGTTTCAGCCTGGTCATTCACCCTCATTGCATACCCCTCCCCTCTCCCATCAGCCCATCCCTCTACCCTCTCCTCTACCTCCTTCCCTCCCACTCCATCCTTCTCTCCGCCTCCTTCCCCTGTACCCCATCCCTCTCTCCACCCTCTCTCACCCCTCTCCCTACCCTCTCCCTCCTCTCTCCACCCTCTCCCTCTCTCCACCCTCTCCCTCTCTCCACCCTCTCCCTACCCTCTCCCTCTCTCCTTCTCTCCTCTCCCTCTCTCCACCCCTCTCCCTCTCTCCACCCTCTCCCTCTCTCCACCCTCTCCCTCTCTCCACCCTCTCCCTTCTCTCCCCCTCTCCTCGCTAGCTGTGACCACAAAAGGACAGCAATTACTGAAACAGTTTGAGAGAGAAGGGAGGAGGGGAGGGAGAGGGGGAAGAAAGGAGGAGGAGAGGGGGGGAGTGAGAAGAGGAGAGGAGGAGCACAAGTTAAGAGGAGTTGGGTTGTCACAGCTGTAGCACATTTCTATCCACACACACACACACACACTGCAGACCACACACACACACACACACACACACTGCAGACCACACAAACACACTCAAAAACAGATTCTGAAAGGAAGAAAAAAAAACACATTAGTGAGAAACCGAGGCAGCAGTGAGGATAGCAGGACGGTTTCTTTCCTCTATCCTCTTCTCTTCTTCCACCCAATTCCACACAGACAGCCAGCTAAGTCAATTAAACACATGGTTTCTTTTATCAGTCTATTAAAGCGCATGTGTCCCTGCCTCCACAATGACCACCCAGACATTACACTAAGCTGTCGCTAAGCTAATTAGCATGGTGCCCAGGACCCTGCTAGGGTTACATGCGTGGTGAGGAACACATGCTACTGTGATAACACAGACTCACACATACACATACGCATACGCACACGCACACACACTGAAGGATTAAGCTCCTGCTCCAGCTGATAGACTCTAAATACAACTGAACAAATTCTTCATTGTTTATTTCATTCTTGTTTATTTCTCAGCATTATTGTCTGACAAACAGTCAGGTGCTGCACCAAGAACTCTCTCTCTCTTCTTCTCTCCTTCTCTCTCTATCTCTCTCCTCTCTCCATCTCTCTATCTCTTCTTCTGTCTCCTTCTCTTCTCTCTTGTCTACATCTCTCCTCTCATATTCTCTTCTCTTTTCTCTCTCTATCCTGAATATATCTCCTTCCTCTCCCTTTCTTTCTCTATACTCCTCCTTTCCCTCCCCACCCTACCTCTCCATTGCTCTCTCTCTCTCTCATCCTCTGTATTGCGTCTTTCCCCCTTTCTCTCTCACTCTTCTCTTCTCTCACACATACCCTCTGGTCAAAACAGTACACACACAAACACACACAGCTATCCTCAGTTTGGACACACATCTAGTTATGCCCTGGTCAGAACACTACACGCGCACACACACCTCATGAATTGAAGTCCAGCACGGTTTATGGCATGGGTATAAATGAAAGCAGTAACATTATTAGCAGCATGTGTGTGACTGTGTGTGTGTGTGCACACTGTAAATCCCCTTCATTCAGTTATATATATGCCCTTAGGAGTCCCTAGGCTCCCACTATGCTCTAACTGTGTGTGTGTGTGTGTGTGTGTGTGTGTGTGTGTGTGTGTGCGTGCGCATGGGGACGAAGCCGCTGTTAAATCACCTTTGGAATCAGGCTCTGCCTCCCCTGAGTCCCACACCCACATACACACAGACGCACACATAAATACTGACACACACACATTCTGATGTTAGGCTGCACACAATGATTTCAACATTTCTGCCACGAGACTCTCTCCCTCCTCATTATTTCTTTTTTCCTCTTCTAGTCTCTCCGTTTCTGCCTTCTGGACAGAGAGAAAGAGAGACAGAGACAGACAGACAGAGAGAGACAGAGAGAAAGAGAGGACAGAGAGAAGAGAGACAGACAGAGAGAGAGACAGAGAGACAGAGAGAGACAGAGAGAGACAGAGAGAAAGAGAGAGACGGGCACAAAAGGAGTCAGACAGACAGAGAAAAGTGAGGAAGCACAAAAGAAAATAAGACAGGTGGAGTGAGAGAGGATAGAGAGAGATACACCCAGGGTGAGAGAGAGAGAGAGAGAGAGAGAGAGAGAGAGAGAGAGAGAGAGAGCGACAGAGAGAGAGAGAGAGTGTGAGAGAGAGACAGACAGACCTGGCAGGAGATAGGAGAGCGGGGCCGGTGTGTTGCTGGAAGGGTTACTACGCGGTCGGTGCACGAATGAGAAATGGTTCCCCCCTCCACTGATAGGTGATGCAGCACAACAATAGGTTCTGCTGAGGGGAAGTTCATGGGGGAAGCAATAAAACGTTGCGCGCGGCCAGATCTAATCTGTCACTGCTTACTGCACCACTGCAGCGAACTGCAGCACACTGGCCTGAAATGAGCACGCGCACACGCACACGCACACACACACACACACACACACACACAGTGTGCAGTGCTCAGGAGCACCCTTGAGTGCATGTAGGTACAGTGATGATAATGTGTCTGTGTTCCGTGGCTGGTTACAGAGTTAGAGGGGGAGAGGCAGAGCTGTTATTGATACCAGCAGACATGTTTTACAAAACCCGCTCTGTCCTCCTGGAGTAGAACTGGACCACACACAGTCTAACGCACACACACACACACGCACCAACACACACACACACACACACAACCAAATATGGCTTTCTACAACAGCGTGTGGAATCTTGATGAGACAGTCAGACAAAGATCCTTCACTCTCTCCCTTTCTCCTGCTCTCTCTCTCCCCCCTTTCTCTCGCTCTTTCCCTCCTTTTCTCTCGCTCTTTCTCTCTCTCCCACAAACACACAGCTTGACTACATATGCTTTTAAAAAGTATGAAACATATACAGGGTATTTTTAAACACAGGAAGCAATCACCTCAGCATATCACTCATTCACTTCAGCCATTAGAGAGGTAGAGACGGAGGGAGGGAGGGTGGGAAGGAGAGAGGGAGAGACGGAGGGAGGGAGGGTGGGAGGGAAGGAGAGAGGGAGAGACAGAGGGAGGGTGGGAGAGAGGGAGGGAAGGAGAGAGGGAGAGACAGAGGGAGGGTGGGAGAGAGGGAAGGAGAGAGAGAGAGACGGAGGGAGGGAGGGTGGGAGGGAGAGATGGAGGGAGGGTGGGAGAGAGGGAGGGAGAGAGGGAAGTGGTTAAGCGCTGCAGTCCTAACACACACGAGGCCACAGTGCCCCCTGTTGGTGTCCGGTAGAACAGTCTGCCCTTATCCTCCCACACGCGTGTGTGTGTGTGTCAGAGCATGCGTGTGTGTGTGTGTATTGTTTGCAAGGTTGCTGAAGGTTAAACTTTGTTCTCAGCCCCCTGACCCACTCTACTGGCACTGTGACGTTGTCATGACCACAGGCTGGTGGTGATTATGGGATGTCATGATCTCATCCTTCACTTCTCCTTCATCACTGGAATTCATCCTCCATTACATCATTCAAAGGGCCAGCCCAGTCAGTCAAGCACAACCATGCAGTAGGTAGAACGTGTGTGTGTGTGTGTGTGTGTAGGTGCTAAGAGTTTCTTCAACAGCTTTGGTAGCTAATGACAGCATGTGCCACAGTGTTGTGTTGTCCCTATTATGTTATCAGACGTGTTTGTGTGTATACGTGTGTGTGTGTGTGCGTGTAGGCGTGCATGTGTGTGCGTGTATGACTGTCTAGGACAATGCTTGGATTACCATCTCTCCCCCCCTCTCTCCTCCCCCTCTCCTCCCCTCTCTCCTCCCCCTCTCTCCTCCCCCTCTCTTCTCCCTCTCTCTCCTCTCCCTCTCAGATTAATCAGGATTTCCCCGATTTTCCATTTCTGCATCACTCACTCACACACACACACACACACACATCTCAGTGCAGAACACGTACATACAGTAAGCATTCACACACACACACTGCTGTGCCATCTTAATTGGAAATTCCACCTCCACACTAGGCGATGTTGAGGATCTTCCTGAATTAATAAGGAATAAATAAATACATTTCTGAAGCAGAACCAGCCTCCATATCTCCCAGGGGGGAGACGAGGAGTCCAGGCTGATGAGGAAGCGCTGGTTCAGGGGAAAGGCTTGGCTCAGCGCCCTCACCAGCCCCTTACTCATTTGCGATGGAGATTCAATGAAGTCATGTCCAAGCTAATCATGCCCAAATAGTATTTGTGTGAGTGTGTACTAAATCAGGGTAAATAACTTTTTCGAACTCCCTCCCTTTCCCTCCCCTTCTCCCACCCTCCCACCTCCACCTCCCTCTGTCCTCTCTCTCTCCCCATCTCCCTCCCTCAACTTGTGGAGAGCTTGCTGTTGTTGTGAAGGCTTTCTGCTTGTTTACTGAGAAGCAGCGATGATGTAAAACAGGTGTGTGTTTGCACAGTACTGCAGCCTCTCTGTCTCACAGCCACAGATACACTGATTAGTATACTGTGCATGCGTGAATGTGTGTTTGTTTGTGTGTGTGTGAGAGCATGTGTGTGTGTGTGTTTCTCTGAGTTTGTATGTGTGTGTGTGTGTGTGCGAGTGTGTGAGCGTGTGCATGAGTGTGTGTGAGTGTGTGTGTGTGTTCATGCGTGCGTGTAACTCACTCGGGCCAGCAGGCTGAGAGGGTCCAGGCCTGGTGGGAGAGGAGATGTCACTTCCTGTGAGAGGGCCGGTACTTCCTGTTGGAGGTAGAGCTGAAGCATGGAGCCTAGCTGAGTCAGACCCTCCCTCTTCTCCTCACTCATCACACCGAGGTCTGCAGAACACACACACACACACACACACACAGTGTTCAAAATGATCAAATTAATAAGAACAGACGGCGAATAGGAGTCTAACAGCACGGCATGCACACACACATCTAATACACACACTAACACCACACATTCACTCTAATATACACACACACACACACAGGTAGGTAAGGAAACAGACCCACGTGTTTCATGTTCCTCTAGTGAATACAGCTCCTCTGAGGAGCCAGCAGACGGGTCCAGCTACACAGGAGACACAACCACAGGAGAAGAGACTTAACACTGTGACGAGGACAACCATCAGGACGTGTGGTGCGTTCCGGAGACTTCCGCACCAGCCTGAAGATGATCCTGGCAGCCAGCCGGACAGAATCAGACGGCATTCTGGGAAGGAGGGAGCGGAGGGATCTGCATTCTCGCTTGTGCTCTGGCCAGGCTCGTCTCTGAGAGGGGCAGGAACGAGACAAGCCATGAAGAAAGATATCAAACTAGAATATCGAATAAAACACAAGGTCAAAAGTGCCAGGAGAATTCGAGGGGTTGTAGTGTTTGTGAGTGATGTGGAAAGCAAGCGTGTACACACACACACACACACACACACACACACACACACACACACACACAGGGTTCTGTGGACGTACCTGGCAGGCGGTATGACAGTAGCGTGCAGACCGACACTGAGAACACCTGAGGAGAGGACTCACACCTGCAGGACAGAAACCAGGATCAGCACACTCACAGGCTGGGTGTGTGTGTGCCTGTCTGTCTGTGTGTGTCTGTGTGTGTGTGTGTGCCTGTCTGTCTGTGTGTGTGTGTGTGTCTGTGTGTGTGTGTCTGTGTGTGTCTGTGTTTGTGGTCTGGGAACTTGTAGCCCATTTCTTATCATCTTTATGTTTTCCAGAACTCCTCTTTCCAGTATTGTGTGTGTAGTATGTGTGTGTTTGTGTAGCATGTGTCATATTGAGAGGCACAGCAGATCTCTGGATGTCTTGGTCGGATATTTATGGTTCACATCCTCATGACAGACTATACACTGCCCAGTGTTTCTGTTTCATCTACGACCCCCCAGAGATGGGAAGTGTGTGTGTAAGTGTGTGTGTGTGGTGCGTGTGTGTGTATGTGCAGTGACATGGGATCCTTGGCGAGTGTGTTTAGGGTGTTATGATTCAAGCTGAGTGGAGACCCAGAGAGTGCAAGGGCCCAGACGTACTAGGCTCTCATGTAGCCTGAGTAAGACAAAGTGGAGTTCTGACTGTGTGTGTGTGTGTGTGTGAGAAGTTTGACACAAGCATTGAGACATTGCATCTTCCTGGGGTATATACTCAAAGATTAGACAAGATTGATTTCTTCTTTAACACACACACACACACACGCCTGCTTCTTCTCAACCTGATAACATAGAGCATGTGACTGTTGGTCACATATTTCTCGATTTGTCTCAGTGTCTGAATCTTACAGCTGTTTTGGGGCTCGACACTCCTCCCCCTACCACACAAATCAACCCACAACGTTGTGTGAAGATAAGTGAAGTCATATGAAGTAACTACAGATGGAACTGGTCAAATGTCTGCAGTTTGGAGAAGCAGAGCCCTGGACCAGGCTCTCACATTTCCAGGACAGTCTAATCCAAACCAAGCTGTTTATCTGAAGCCTCTCCAGATCTGTGTGTCAGTGACATCACTCTCAGGGCCCTCCTAATGGCCAATCACGATAAGAGGCTGTCTGATTGGCCCTCCAGATAGACATGAAGCAGCTAAGTGGAGCCTTCTATCAACAAGGAAAACAAACAGGGTGTAGAGGGTGTAAGTACAGGCAAACACACACACACACTTGGGACATTGGAAGTATGCAGTCAGTGTGGGAAGGTTAGACGTGAGGCATTCTAGAACACACTTAAACAGAGATGGGCCATTCTAGAACACACTTAAACAGAGATGGGCCATTCTAGAACACACTTAAACAGAGATGGCCATTCTAGAACACACTTAAACAGAGATGGGCCATTCTAGAACACACTTAAACAGAGATGGGCCATTCTAGAACACGTTGAAGCAGATGGGACGTTCTGGAACACATGGGAACAGCGATGGGACATTCTATGGACATTCATTGGTTAAATCGTCTATATGTCAGTCAAGACGTGAGAGATAAAGAGATTTGCACGTCATCAAGCTAAATATACTAGTCTCAGTGACAACTCGAACACTGGGATGGAACAGAACAAAGTCCTCCATGTATTAATATGGGATGGATTAGTTTAATGACTCTTACAGCTTGATAGCCTAATATCAACACTGATTCACCGTGTGTCGAAAGAGATAAGCTACATGAGCTGACATTCACTGGAAGTCTCATCTGCTATCGCTCACGTATGAAACGGCTTCGTCACAGGACTTTCATCTTGGGGCGATTAGAACGGCAGAGAGAGAAGGATTGTATCTGGGCGGCGGGACACTTCCTGTTCAGATAGAAACACTGAATGTAGAACTCAGATGGGACCTGTGGAGGAGGGTGTTGGTGGGTTCAGACTTCACCACATGTTCTCTGTTTAGAGCCTGCTGGCCTGGGACGCAGCATACGAGCATCGAGTTTTGGTGTTTATCGATTGTGTGTGTGTGTGTGTGTTTACTACACTGCTAGTGTCGATGTTCTGCTTTGGAGAGTACTGGGTTGGGGTGTGGAGCCAGGAGGGTGCTCATGAATACATCACACACACACACACACACACACATCTCAGGAATATATTTAGAGGGGGATTATTCAGAACCCCAGTTAGTAACACTGAATTAAAATTGCAGCTCCCTCTTCGCCTCTATTGAACATTTTCATATCAATTACCTCTGCAGACAAAGACTTACAAAGAACCAGGAAAGTGTGTGTGTCTGTGTGTGTAAGTAACAGAGAGAGACGTGTGTGTAGGTTTGGGTTGGTTAACCAGTCTCTATACTCTGTGTGGTAATTAATGACCTTAGTGAGCTGAGCTTGTGTGCCATGCTTGTGTGTGTTTAGGTAATTAATTTCCGCAGCCTGATGTGTGTGTGTGTGTGTGTGTGTACGTGTAATTAGAGGGGTCTTCTTCTCTGAGCTGTCCTGTTTTGCCTGACTGCTTTTCTCATTTCCGAGCGTGGCGTATAGCTCACTTTAATATGACATGCCTGTGTGTGTGTGTGTGTGTACAGTTTTGAGCTGCATGTTTGATTGAACCAAGCCCTGGTTTAACCCTTGACCCTGAGTCAGCCATCTTGGAGTCAGAACGGGGGTGCCGGGGTGGGGTGGGCTCAGTAACTTGAGTCACTCCAATCACTCCAGACCAGGAAGTGACATCAGATCTTGTCAGTTTGAGTCTGCCTTAACTTTGTATACGAGCTCAGCTGTGGCTTTGAAGGGAGCGGTAAGCTCATGCTAGTGTAGCGCACACACACACACACAATGCTATTTGCAAACAGCAATAAATTTAAGTGAGGCAGTGTCTCTGAGTGTGTGTGTGCGTATTTGTGTGAGGCAATTTGTGTGTGTCTGCATATTTACCCAAGGACAGATGTTTAGAATGTTTTTGCTGCAGTCGAGAGAAGAAACAATGATTGGAGGGAGGGGGGGAGGGAGGAGGGAGGGAGGGGAGGGAGTGGGGGGAGGGGAGGGAGGAGGGAGAGAGGGAGGGGTGGAGAGAGGGAGGAGGGAGGGAGGGGGATGGAGGGAGAGAGGGAGGGAGGGAGAGAGGGATGGAGGGGAGAGAGGGGATGGAGGAGAGAGAGGGAGAGAGGGAGGGTGGGGGGAGGGAACGGGGAGTGTGGAGGGAGGAGGGAGGAGGCAGAGATGGATGGTAGAGGGAGGGAAGAGAGAGAAAACAGAGGAATAAGGTAGGAGGGAGGGAGAGAGACAGAGACAGTAGAAGGAAGTGTGGGGAATGCTGACTAGTCTTTGAACTAATTCCCTGCTCTCATCTGTCTCTCTGCTATGGAGCTATCCTGTGAACACTGCCTGTTCCCTGTCTTATCTAAAGTAGGTATTTGTATGCTTCACGACTGACTGGTTCCGGACTTTTCATCCCATCTCATATATATGTGTGTGTGTGTGTGTGTGTAATTGAAAGGGGGGGAGCTGTGTTTAGCATCCTGAGAGGAATTAAGCAAATACAGTGAGCTTTCTAAGTTTGGTAACTGAACGCCAGTCAAACACCGTCTGTCTGGTTCTACTCTAACAGAACATCTGATCCAAGGGCAGGCTCAGTCTGTCTGGTTCTACTCTAACAGAACATCTGATCCAAGGGCAGGCTCAGTCTGTCTGGTTCTACTCTAACAGAACATCTGATCCAAGGGCAGGCTCAGTCTGTCTGGTTCTACTCTAACAGAACATCTGATCCAAGGGCAGGCTCAGTCTGTCTGGTTCTACTCTAACAGAACATCTGATCCAAGGGCAGGCCCAGTCTGTCTGGTTCTACTCTACAGCCAACCTATTGGCTAAGAATTTCTACAGCAATCCTATTGGCTAGACTTCTCCAGTTCTCTTCCCCCCTCTCCTCTATCTCCCTTCCTCCACTAGCATCTATCTATCCATGCATCCCCCCTCCCCCCCTGCTCTGAGTGTGGCTGTACAGCTGATAATCACTTACTTGTGTACCTACGGCTAGTAGTGGCTCTTTACCAGTGTGAGAGAGTGTGTATGTATGTGCTTGTGTACATTCAGGTTTTCTAAACCCGGAGATCTCATTAAGAACAAACAAGCCAGTAAGGCACCAGGCCAGACTAACCCACCCTCCAGCTGTCCAACACTCTCCATCACACACACGCACGCACACACGCACACACACGGGACACTTTCAATCCTGTGTGTGTGTGTGTGTGTGTGTGTAGCCCCAAGTCTTACAGCTGTTTTAGCAACAGTAACATCGGTGTGAGGGTGCAGCATGTTAAATCAATAGCATAACTGATCCTCACCCTGGTCTCTCTGCCTCATGGAAATAAGGACCCAGACTGCAGGCTTATGCCACACCATCACACACACACACACACACACACACCATCACACACACACACAATCACACACACACACACACACACGCCCTGATTCCTTATTGATTCCTCACATCACCGTCTTAGCACGAGCAGTGCCTGTGTGAGGTCACTCTGAGGGGAGTTGAATATGTTTTGAAGTATCGAATAAACGTCAAGCTATGTCTGTGATCCTGGCGTGTGTGTGTGTGTGTCCAAGTGTTCCATCGACAGGGCCAGTGAATGGAGGGCCACAGGCTCTTGGACCACAGGCTCTTGGACCACAGTGGTGTTAGTTGTGTACTGATCTCTCTGAGCCACCTCGCTCCAACACCACCAGAACATAGCAGTACCATGGTGGAGGATCGTGGTCAGGGCCGGCACCACGACCACAATCTAGCATTTATCCTGACTAGAACCTACAGTGGTGCCATAGACTCGATACTGTAGAAACCTGCAGTGAAATACCTGGGTGCGATAGATTCGTGTCACCCATCACTCCCCCTGTAATGAGACCTATGGCGACAGAAGGGGCTGAGGGGAGCAGCACGGAACACAATGAAGACATCCATCAGCCTGCTTTGGACCAGCACTTTCATCTGATCCCCCCCCCCACACACACACACACACAGAAAAGAGACCAATATAGCATGGTAGCTTGAGGCCAAACTTGTCTAACTTGTCTAAATCTAATGTAGGACCTGCCAACATGAAATGGGAGGTCTCTTATTAATAAGCCCAGACTTGTCACTAATATGAAGGGTTGTGGGAGAGGGGGAAGATTTGTGAAGCGTTTTCACAGCGTTTCAGCCGGCCCTGGCACAGACAGGAGCAGCACAGTGCCGTATATCTGCTCAACACACGACGGGGCTGTAAATTTGGATTCAGGCCTGAAAAACCAGACCTGGCCATCGAGTCTCTAGTCTCTCACTCTTTCTCCCTCCATCCCCTCTTCTCCATCTCTCATTCCCTCTCTCCCCCTCACCTTTCCTGCCTATGGCCTCAATTATTTATCCACCTCTCTCTCTCTGTCTCTGTCTCTCTCTGTCTCTCTCTCTCTCTCTCTCTCTCTCACACACACAGGATGATGTCATGTTGAGCGGATCAGCTAGGAGTTTAGACTAAGCTTTTTTTGTTTCGGTTGTCAAACACTTCCGCTCCATGATCCATCCTGAGTGTGTGTATAACCACTTTACTGTCGGGTCAGTGGACTCACAGTTCCGGATGTGTACACACACTTACTGGTTCAGCAACTAAAAACATATCGCAGGCTGAGTGTGTGTGTGTGTGTGTGTGGAGGGGTTATGATGTCTGATTGCCCTCTGTAACAACATTATTTCCCCTAAAACAACTGCGGAGAGTACATAGGCCCTCGGCGTGCGCGCACACACGCACGCACACACACACACGCACACACACACACACTAAGCCCATCAGAGAGTTGAGCAAACATGCCATTCATGAAAAAAATAATCATCTACAACAATACCCACCATAAAACCATAACAAGAATGGAGCAGTGCCTAGAGGCTGGAACAAGACCCCCATGGTGACTCACCCAGGGCCAGGATCCACGGGCACAGTAATAACTCCCAAGAGACGGGGGACATGAACAACCTTCTCCAGGCCTGGCTTCATGGACCACACCGCTTACTACTGTACCAATTATACTCCACTAACCGCACAATCCCAGCTCCGTTGGGAGATGTTGTAAGACAAGAAGGACTGATGTGGACTATATATGGGTCATATGGACTGTTCTACCTAGACTGTTTCTCTGCGTTAGCTGTGGAAGTGTGTTTGGCAGAAGGGAAGGGCATCACAGGAAAGGATGGAATGTGTAGAGGATGGGTAGGTCAGTGGTAGAAGCATTTGAATATGGATCAAGAGGTTTCAAGTTCAAATACACTCCTGTATGTCGCGTTGGATGAAAGCATCTGAACACGTTAATTAATGAATACCCGGCACTGTTGTCATGGAAATAATGGAGTTGTTGAAAATCCACTTATTTTCTTCATGGGCACACAGCGCACCAACGTCTCAATTATGAATAATTAATAAAAGTAATTAGGAGATTTAGTTTGATTTGCAATAAATTTCGACGATTAAGTATGCACGATCCGTCAGTCACCATCCACAGAAGTGTAAGAGCCTTTAGAGAGGGTCGGGTGACGGGACCATGGTGGTTAAAGGACGAATCAGCACTGCCGCCAAGCGGCCGGATCACAGTATTGCAGGAATGAAACGGCATGGTCTGGCAAAGAATAATGGAACATTAAGTGTTAAATTGCCATGACTTGTTTTCAATCCCATGCTTTTGATTTCGCATTAACGCGCTGCTGTTGATTATAAAATACCTGCATTAACTAATACTATTAGCGTTCAAAAGTGATACACATTTTGAGACTAGTCTAGAGACTAAAATCTTATGTCCGTTTTGAGCAATGCTAACGAATGCCAGGCTGAATGTTTCGTTTGACAGTGGTTTAATGTCGTATCCTTACCTTGAGAAGCAGTTGTGGCATATTTTTCTAGCGGACTTATTTGACACACAAGATGCAAGCGGCTGAGCCGAGCAGATGAGCTCTCCTGCAAGAATCTTCTGTGTTGCCCGGATACCGTTCCCTTTCCCTGGACTAACAAATCGTTCTATTTTAGGATTCATGATCGACCTCCTTCTACCAGCACGAGACTGATACCAGAAACGTTAAGGCTACATGCAGGAACGCTTGACACACGTGAAACCGCGAAAACTGTTTACATCCGTAGTCAACGTCATGTGTCGTCATTACGTCAGGCGTACGCTACGACAAGAAACTTCGTTCCGTTCATTTTAGACCGACATGATCCGACACAAAACATAGGGACGAATAATAATTTTACATTAATAAGATTAACTACTTTTAACTAACTAACTAAAGATTAGAGAACTTGTATGTGGTGAATTACTGTAGCTATAAAATGAAGAAAATCAAAATGTCCATATCTTCAGCAGTTTTTAACTCTGGTTACACCTATTGCACTAGATACCGGTATATAAAGTCATTATATATATAAAAATAACCAGTCGGTCTTTAGTTTCCAACAATGACATTTACCCACAGGTCAACAGGAAGAAACATACAGCTGTGTCAAGTCATCAAGACCAGTCTGGTTGCCAGGTTACCAGTCAACTTCGACTTCTATATTACAAACATTATGTAGTCCTCTTCCTCATCACATACATAACCTAAAAGCTACGTAAATAACTCGGTTTCTTATGGAATTTTCTACACCTAAAAGTTGTGCTGAATAAAACGTCACCTTATTCAAGGCATCATCTTTTAAGTACAACTGATTTACAAAACCATCTGTGTTACCCACATCAACGGAAAACAAGAACATAAAAGGTACATGCACAATAATTTTTTGATCTGTTGTTAATTTTTTTAACTTAGCGGGCTAAACACATATTACATTAAAATCAGAGGGGAAAAAAAGCAACATTAAGACAAGAGTGTCTGAGCCAGCCAGAGCACTCGTGCAAATACAAATTAAGAAGGAAGGATAGGCTAGCCTACGTCTCAATACTGCATAGTGGTTTCTTCCTTTCTCCTTCTCCTTGCCTCCTACTTAATCTTTCACCCATAAAAGAACAAGGACTACAAAGATGGACTCCATCAGTAAAAGTAGTTGAGAAAGCGTCTGGAAATGAACCATTGAAAACGTAGGATGGGTTCTGAGACCACTGCAACAAGGAATGGGCACGGAAGGAGGAGATGAAGGGAACCACGTTAGACTATTGAGATTCACCCCTGGAGACTCCAGCCTACTCTGGTCACCTCTGGGAGCGACACAAAGACCGACTGTGCTCCAGATTTTCAGATAACGATCAGTTATGTTGTCTTCTGAATCGGTATGCGTAAGGACTAGGGAGAACAAAAAAAACCTACAGTGACAAAAAAAAACGAAACAAAAAACATACAATATAAAATTAACACATTTGAAAAATTAAGACAGAACTAATCAATGATGATAATCAATCAGTGGTCGTAAGAGGTAATGCAGAGACTGAGTTTAAGATATGAACCATTGTCACACAAGAAAAGGTACCCTCGAGTTCAGATCCGAACATACTGAAGGAAATACAATTCTCAGACAAATCAGCATTATTCTAATACCAGACACATACCTAAACGCTTCAGAAAGCCACCATCATCATCCTCACCACCACCATCCTTGTCATAGTCCTCATTGTTATAACCGCCATCCTCTTCATCATCATGGTCAAAATAAGAATCGAGAAAAATAGTTGGAAGCTACTAGAATTACCATCACCATCATCCTCACCATCCCCATCCACCCCCTGCATAAGATGCCAGTGGTGCTGAGAAGCTGCTGGGTGGCCTGGGGCTCGTACCGTACGCATCCACAGGTAGCAACGCTGACCTGGAACCAGCGTGTCCACGTCTGTGCGTTCCCTGCCCACAGGTGAGTGGCAGGCCAGACTGGTCCTAGACCAGCACTCCTGCTGTGAGACACTTCGGTCCAGGTCTCCTCTAAGCTGTGGGACCGATACCTTCTCCCGACACAAACACACAAACACTACACATCCCGACACAAACATTACACACATGCATATTGCTCTCTGTCCTGGGGCCTGCACAGAATAAGCCAAGCTTTCTGTCAGGGAAAGTAACCGACATAAGCCTGGATTATTCTGTAAACTCGCTTCACGGAACAGGCATCTGGTCTCTTTCGTTGCATAAGCTCTGTGGGGCACATCCCAGTGGACGACAACCAGGATGGGTGAGAACATTCCAGAATGGATGATTTCAAAGTGGATGACAACAGGGTGAGTGCTACACCAAAGACTCTGAACTTCCCAGGAAACCTGGCGGTCACACAAAGCAATGCGTTTGTTTTCTTGTACATTTTGCTTCCTCAGCAAGGTGCCACGTTGGCGTACGAACGCTCTTCTGCACCCCAAAACAAAACAAACGGTTGATCCTTTGTTGCCTGGCGACAGCTCATGATTAATGACCCCTGCAAACTTCTGTGTGCAGTGGGACCACTAATGCCTCACACCTCACTGATCCTCACTGAGGACTAAAACAGAAGAATAAAATATTTCCTATCATCCATAAACGGTTTAAGACATGATTTCATTATATTCTATAACCACAGATAGTTGCTTGATATTCGAGGTTCAAAGGTTTAAAGTGTTTTTAAAAAGGTGGCTTTAAAAATAATAACGTCTTCAAAATGTCTTGAGTGGATCAGCCTGAAAGAGGAGACGTGTCACTTCCTGTTGCGTCATTCTGATCCCGAGTCCCAGTTAAGGAGATGAGCCCAGTGTAGTGGGGCTGACCCAGGGTCAGTAGAGTGGAGTCAGCCTGTTGGGGTCCAGCTTGGGAGCTGACCCAGGGTCAGTTCCAGCTGACAGCGTACGTCAGTGGAGTGTTTCATAGTGTGGCTCAAGCCTCATACGGAGAACAAACACACACACACACGAGCATACACACACACACGAGCATACACACACACACACACACACACACACACACTTCCAATGCCCGCTCACACACACACACACACACACACACACACACACACACACACACACACACACACACACACACACACACACACACACACACACAAACACACACATACAGGCCAGCCACTATGATACAGGTGGGACTCCAGAAGTAGTGTGACAGAGGGAAACTCACAGAACGGAACGAGAGAGAGACAGAGGGAGTTCAATCGTGAGACCTCCCTCACCCGCCCTCCCCCCCCCCCCCCCCCCTCCCTCCCCCGCCTCCTCCTCTATGACCCCAGGGCCAGCCAGTGTCGGATCTGCTCCATCCCACGATGCATCTGGTCCAGGTAGAAGTCGGCGTTGCGGGAGAAGTCCCTGCAGAGGGGGGAATGGGCGTCGCCCAGCGCACAGTAGAGGGCGGTGCCTCCCACGCTGATCACCACGGTAACCAGACACAGCAGGAAGAGCAGCAGGCAGGAGTCCCCGCCCGTCATGTCTGAGAGAGAGAGAGAGAGAGAGAGAGAGAGAGAGGAGAGAGAGAGAGAGAGAGAGAGAGGGAGGGAGGGAGGGAGGGAGGGAGGGAGGAGGGAGGGAGGGAGGGAGGGAGGGAGGGAGGGAGGGAGGGAGGGAGGGAGGGAGGGAGAAAGTAGGCAGGAAGCAAACGGTTCTATTACATGACATCACTTCACTGTCACATAAAATACAAATGCGTATGGATAGTGTTTTAAAACAAATCTACACGCACACACGCACACACACTTACCCTGGTCATAGCCATCATCAGGCACCTTGAAGCGGACCCTTCGCTTGGCAGGGGGTTTGTGAGTGGGAGGGGCAGAGCTGGAGGCCACAGACACATCCTCCACACACGCACTCCTCCTCTTCAGGATGGACACCAGGCCTGGGGCAGGGGCGCTCTGGAGGACACACACACACACAACTGATTAGACAGAACCTAGCTGGGTTCACGGAAAGGCCCACATGCAGTGGCAGAACCTGGCCAACAGGGGTCACTGATGGTGACTAAGCTGTCCATCAGGGAAACCAGAGAAGGACAGTAAGGTAAACTGCAGGATGGAGAGATGGGGGGATGGAGGAGACGATAAATAGCTTTTTAATTATCCATCCAGCCTCCAGGAAGGACTCATGACATCAAGGAAGAGGGAAGGAGAGACTTAGAAAAGAAAGAAATAGGGAGAGGAGAGGGAGAGAAAAAGAGAAGGAGAAATAGCAAGAGAGAGGGAGAGTGAGAGAGAGCAAGAGAGAGAGAGAGAGAGAGAGAGAGAGAAAGAGAGAATGAGAGGGAGAGGAAGAGAGAGAGAAAGTGAACAGATGCACCTAGTTCCTGTCTCCATGGCCTCCCGGCTCGTCTCCAGGGCAGGAAGTTCCATATTTGGTAACGAGGCCCTAATGAGGGCCGAGTCTGCCTCACTAATTAGACACTGACTCTCCTCCTCTCCGCTCATCCCTTCGTTCTGCTCTCTCCTCCTCTCCAGTAATTCCTTCTCTTTCTCTCTGCCCCCACTACTCTCTCTTCCTCTCACTCTCTTTTCTCCTGTTCTTTCTTTCCTCTCTCTCCCTTTTTAAAGGTTCTCTTTTCGACCAGTAGCCTTCCCTGGACCAGATTCGGGGAGAGAGAGATCTAAACTCCAGCTTGTGCTGAGTATTGATTTGGCAGTGAGGGTTGGGATGAGATGAGGTTTAGAGAGGTCACAAACATGTATGTGGTTGTGTGTGTGTTTATGCTACGTGATACAGAATAAGCATGACTATGAACAGCCTGTCCAGTTCTTGAACCCACTTGTAACCGTCTCAAATCTCACAAAAACATAACACACACAAACACGCACGAACACGCACACATACTGACCTCTTCGACAGTGATGCATTTGGCCAGATCATCTAGAGAAGCTGCTCCTACAGTGGTCGTCATCCTCTCCACCCCCATCAGGCCCTCCTGCAGACGCCCTTCCTGCTCCGTACACTGGGCCCCCTCGCGGAGTTGGGCCTCCTGGTGCAGGTGGGCCTCCTGGTGGATGTGGGCCTCCTGGTGGAGGTGGGCCTCCGGGAGCAGCTCCACCACCATGCCTTCCATTGGGTGAGTCTTTAGAGGCACTGACGAATCAGTCCCCTCCTGATCCTCCTCCTCGTTAAATTCCAAGGCCTCCTCCGCCTCCTCGGCCTCCTCCACCTCCTCTCCCACTCCCTCAGAGTCAGACCGGCTCATTTTCTTGTCCTCTGGGGGATTCGGTCTGACCCCCTCCGCAGTGGTTTGTTCCATCTCTGATCTGGGTTCTTCAGGACACTCGGCAGGGGGCCTGTCAATCAACTTGTCTCCATGAAAACCACCGGTGGCCCCTAAGGGATGGCAAGTCTCTGTCCCGCCCCCAGCCGAATAGTCATTAGAGCAGAGGGTGTCTGTCAAGGCTGTAGCCGATATTATTGGTTGAGCGTCCTGAGAGTCCCTTTGCACTTCCTCCATCCCCTGTAGACTCTCAGCCAGCCAGTCTGGAAGCAGAAAGACCCATAGAAGTTCAGTGAAATTAAGAACATTGATCTGATCTGAAGAACACTAATTCAGTTACAGACAAGAAGACCAGCTAGTTTGTGCGTGCGTGTGTTGTATGTCTGGCCTTTGAAAGTGAAACCAGGATATGCAATGCCACGTTTGTGTTTTCAGAGGTAACACACACCCGTGGGTCCTTGTGTGTGTGTGTGTGTTCTAGTAACTCACACCTTAAGTTCTCTTCAGCTCCCCTTAGGTTCATCAATAACTAACAACATCTAGGCCTACAGACCTCCCCAACACACACACACACACACACACACACACACACGTACGCACACACTCATACACACACACACACACTCACCTGAGCTACATGAAGTCAGGGTGGAATCCGCAGTCTCCTCGTCACACACGGGGGTCTTCAACAGAGAGTCTGCAGATGCATGCTACGCACACACGCCAAACAACAGAATTATTATAAATGCTGAGTACAAGCATGCACAAACACAAATTCGGTATTCTCTGTCACACACAAACACCAGGGCACCTTACCTTTCCTGGTTCTGTGCTGGGTCTGTGATTAAAAAGAGAAAGAGGGAAAGAAAGAAAGAAGTAAAGATAGAGACAGAGAGAAAGAGAGAGCGAGAGAGTCAAGGGAGGTCAGAGAGAGAGAAGAAAGAGAGAGAGATGAAAGAGAGAGCGAGAGTCAGTCCCAGCAGGTATCTCCTTGGTGACTGAAGTTCTCACAGAGTTGAGGTGTCCTTACTCATCTCAAGGAGGCTAAAATTAGCAACATGCCACATCTCCCTCGCCATTTATGTGTGTATGAGTGTGTGCGTACTGTGTGTGTGTGTGTGTGTATGAGTGTGTGCGTATGTGTGTGTGTGGTGTGTGTGTGTGTATGAGTGTGTGGGTGTTGATGAAACCATAGCAGTTCACCAGCTCAAATGACAAAGTGCAACAGCAGCAAATGGCCATATGTTTTAACCATCACCAGTTACACGATGGTTGCCACGCACGCACACACACACACGTGAGGAGAGCAAAGGTAGGTGTGTGTGTGTGTGTTCTACATCCATTTGCTGACTGCAACAGAAGGTGTCTGACTAAATATGAGAGTTATGTACCTAACATAGACCAAAGCAAACACACACACACACACACACACACTGACCGCTGGTGTGTGCTGCAGATGTGCGCTAGTCTCTCCAGCTGTCTGGTCTCCAGGTCTGTGTTGCAGCTCTTCCTGCCGTGTCTCTCTGAAACAGGAAAGGTCAAAGGTCAAACAGGGAGCATGTCAGTTTCAGCAAATGTTTACATTTTCTTTACTGATTTAACTCAAACAAAAAGCACACAGGGGTATATATGCCAATCTGTATGTGAGTATGTGTGTGAGTGCATGTGTGTGAGTGCATGTGTGTGAGTGCATGTGTGTGTGTGCATGTGAGTGCATGTGTGTGTAAGAGTGTGTGTAACGCCGTCGCACCATGTGTGGGGGGGTGTTACTGCATTGGTGAGTGTTAATGTGTGTTGTACGAGTGTGTGTGTGCATGTGTGTGTGTGTGCGCGCATGTGTGTGTGGTTACTGTGTGTGTGTGTGTTACCCCACTGCTCCTGCAGAGTAGAGAGGTTGGCCAGTAGTCTCTGATGGTACAGTCTCTCCAGCTGGACACACCACACCGCCCTCTCAACTGGCACGCAAGGGGTTAAGGTCAACTCAGAACACATATGTACACACACACACACACACACACACACACACACACACACACGCACACACACACACACGCACACACACACACACACACACACACACACACACTCTCACTACAAGGAGGATAGGATGAGGGAGTAGGAGAGAAGGGGGTGGAGGAGAGAGAGAGAGAGAGAGAGAGAGAGAGAGAGAGAGAATAAAAATTGAGGGAGAGGAAGACAGAGAGGCAGAGAAAATGATCAGAGAGAGAGAGAGATCAGCATGCAGCGTGGCTCATGTTTATGCATGTCAGGAGACAATCCCTCCATAGACTCCCTCCCCTCCTCTCTCTTTCCCTCCCTCCTCCTCTCTCTCTCCCTCACCTCCTCTCTGAAAGCAGCTGCACAAGCATGCTGGGAGTCAGGAGCAGGGTGTTAACCAGCCCAGGGCCATTCCAGTTTCACCTCACCCATGGTCTCAACCTGCATGTTCATGACCACACACACACACATCCACATCCACACACACCCCCATACTCTTGTACACATAGCCACATACACATAGGAAAAGAGAGGGATTGATAAGGATACAGTCTTCCTGAAGGACGAAGGCCTCAGCTATCTGCAGGGAAGGAGAGGAGAAGGGATAAAAAACATGAGTAAATAAGCATAAATAAGTAAACAAACAAAAACAACAGGTGTTCACACGACAAGCAGCTGTGAGGCAGAGGAGAGTCCAGACACACCACAACCAACCTACTGTAAAACAGGAATGATTGACAGGGCTCAGGACAACATCTGACAGGTTAAAGTTCTCCTAGCTAGCACAGCAAACACCACATGAGGGGGGGGGGGATAGTGTGAGAGAGAGAAGAAGAGAGACAGTAAGAGAGATGGTGTGAGAGAGAGAGACAGTAAGGGAGAGAGAGATCTGCTGACAGTGAAAAGTTACTCCAAGTTTCCCCACACATCCACCTGTAGAGTGGAGCAGTACACCCCCAGGGCTTGACACGTACACAGACAGACAGATGGACAGGCACACAAAGACAGACAGAGAGACAGAGGGAGAGAGAGGCAGAGGGAGAGAGACAGAGGGAGAGAGAGAGACAGAAGGGCATGCTGGCAGAGACAGGCTACCTCTCCAGTGACCTGTCTTCCCAAGTTAACGTAACAGAAAGAAAGATAAAGAAAGACAGAGAGAGAGAGAGAGAGAGAGAGAGAGAGAGAGAACAGGGGCGTGTGCCCACCGTGTGAGAGAGAAAGTGAGGAACAGTGAGTGAGTCAGAGGGACAGAGAGAGAGGGGGGGCTGCTCGCTCTGATGAAGTAAGAAGGCGGTACCAACCCACTGACCTTTCTCTCCCTCTTTCTCCCTCCCTCTCTCTCTGCCATAAATCTACATAAATGTGAATTGTGGCTCAATTCACCACACAGTTCTGCACTGTGTGGTTGGGAGAGCGAAAGAGAGAGAGGAGAAGGGTGGTGGGAGGAGAGCGTGAGGAAAAAGAAAAGAGGCTTTAACAGTTCTGCCTCAGTGTGTATAAGCTGCCTTTAATCACTATAAACTCTGTATAAAGTTCCTCCACATAACAACCAGTCACTAACAACCTACAACTAGCTCATTCTTTACCACTCTCTCTCTCTCTCTCTCTCTCTCCACCCCCCCTCCATCGACCCCACCCCTCCCCTCTCCTTATGTATGTGTGTCTCCCTCTTACATGTTTGGTTAACAGATGACCTTGAAGTGTGTGTGTGGTGTGCACCTGTGTGTGTGTGTGTGTCTGTATGCGTTTGTGTCAGTCTGCCTTCCAGTGTGTTAGTTCTTCAGCAGTTAGCCCATCTGTCTTGTAGACATTCTAATCAAGATGACAGACTTTCTGTCACACCTTGTCACATGTCCTGTCATGCAACAGTGTGTTTGCGTCTCAGACACAAACACACACACAGAAAGTATGTGGTAGATGCTGTGGATCACCTGGTGCAGGTACTGGGGCAGGTGTGTGTCATCTCCACGTTCCCCAAGATCCTGCAGACAAGCCAGGAGGGCAGGAGTAGGAATGGGTCCTGTGGTGCCGCTGGCCTCCACGGTGGAGGTGATGGGTCCTGTGGAGCAGCTGCTCCCCACAGTGGAGGTGATGAGTCCTGTGATGGTGCTGATGGGTCCTACGGTGCAGCTCGGTTCCACAATGGAGGTTATGGGTCCCACGGTGGAGGTGATGGGTCCTGTGGTACAGCTTGGCTCCACAATGGAAGTTATGGGTCCCACAGCAGAGGTGATGGGTCCTGTGGTGCAGCTCGGCTCCACAATGGAAGTTATGGGTCCCACGGCAGAGGTGATGGGTCCCACGGTGGAGGTGATGGGTCCAGCAGTGCAGGTGGATTCTAAGGTGCGGATTCCAGATCCAGCAGAGCAAGTGAGGAGTCCTGGGTGTGAGGCGTCACTTTGGGGGAGCTCCTCTCGAGTTGTGGTGAGGGGGCTGATGGGATGTGTAGTTTCTGGAGAAACAGAGGCTTGGAACTCTACCAAACTGCCTACAGTTTGAACAAGCGAGACAAAGAAAGAGAGACTTAGACAACATCAACAAGTACAAAAATCTTTATGAAGAAAAGAAAGTTACGGCATGTGCTGCCAGCAAAACCACCGGCACCGTAATGTGTTTGTGTGTGTGTGGTGTGTGTGTGTGGAGCCCACAGGAGCAGAAGGAGTCAGGCCACACCCTCCTAGCCAACAAATCCTTTATTGTGTTTCCCGAGGAATTTCATTTTGCGGCCACTGCTGGTGGTGACGCAACACAGTAATGAGCCACAACACTCCACTCAGCTCAGAGAGTCAAGTAGCTCAAACACACACACACACACACACACACACACAGGCCTCCTCTCCGCTACATTAGCTTTTAGCTAGGAGGCTAACCAGAGACGCTGTGACAGACAGATGACAACACGGCTAGCGGCGGTGAGCTAACAGACTCTAAGTGGATGCTGTCAGAATGACTCAGCTAACATGCTAACAGACCGTCCAGCCCCCAGGCTCCTCAGCGGAGGCAGGAGAAGATGGAACGACAGCGTGGTCACTCACAGGGTCACTGTCGCTGCTCCCGCCTCCTCCTCCTCCTCAGCCTCCTGCCTTTCTCCTTCTCTCCTCCTTTATCCACCACACACTCTTTCTCTTCTTCCACTCCCCCTTCCTCTCTCTCCCTCTCATTGGTCATAGTTCACGTGGTCACTCTGACATCATTCAGTCTAATCTGGTCCACTAACCGTTTAACACACAGACACACGGGTAAGTCCAGACAGTTGGGTAACCTGAGGTAATACAGTTACAAGCAAAGATTAGCCAGGCTGACCCTGGTCTGGCATTAGCTACTTAACCCTTGTGTTATCTTCGGGTCATTCTGACCCATCAGTCATTGTGACCCACCATCGTATTGCGACAACTTTACCGCATACAAAAACAAAGTGAAGCATTTTCTTTTAACCGTTGGGCTGTCTCAGACCCCCCCCACATTGCGAAGGTTAAAAGAAAATGATTTGTTTTTGTATTGGGTAAAATTGGGTAAACACAACGATGGTTCGTTATGAACCTTTGGGTCATGTGACCCGAAGGCAGCACAAGGGTTAATGCCAATGTCTCTCCCGCTCTGCTTGAGCAATGACATGTGTGTGTGTGTGTGTGCGTATATGTGTGTGTTTTTACCTGTGTCTGAGAATGAGGAGTCTGTCATCGGCGTGTCAGGTGACTGGCCACGAGTCACACTGCTACTCTCTGACTCCTCCCCCTCTTCTTCCTCCTCCAACATCACATGATCCCTGTCCTCATCCTCGTTGTTGTTGAGGGAGTCCTGCTGAAACAACTCTTCTCCACCCCCCCTCCTCCTCCTGCTGCTCTCCTCCTCTTCTGACGGGCTCTGGTCAGGTGACCGTCCATTTGGGTCATGTGACAGATTGTTCTGGAGGTCGACCCGCGGAAGACCCCCTGACACCAGAGGCCCCTCCCTCTCACACTGACCTGACACACACACAAAATAAGATTGCACTACATTTGTACCCATGGTGACAGATTTCCAAGCTAACATAACAACTCCATTTCGGCCACAGCTATAAAGTACTGTCTTAGGCTACTGCATTTTAGTGGTCGCGGAGTTGAGGAATAGTCAGTTTTTACAAGCCACATCGCAAAGTAACCACATCTCAGACATGCACAAAAATACTAAACCATCCTAGGCCCTAAAGTAGACTTCTATCATAGACCCTAATGCTCATAAACAGTCATCAATAAAAAGTCAGATAAATGATAAACAAATTAATGATACCAACCATCATCCATGAGTCTCCACCTCTGCAATCTGTACACATGAAGATTGGCTCCTCCCCAACTTCTACTAGCCACGCCCCTTCAGAGCCCTGCCGCAGGGAGAATGAGAGAGAGCTATCAAGCATGAACGAGCCAGAGAGAGAGAGAGAGCGAGAGCGAGAGAGCGTGAGAGCGAGAAAGTGACAAAACGAGTCTGGTGTCATTCCTGTGCAACCTTTTATGCAACATGAAAAAGGTTAGGTCGATTCAGCAGAGGGCACAACCTAACGACATACACAAACACACAATGAATATCTGCTGTCAAACATCTTAAACGTTAGATCAACACAAAGGCACACGCACTGTAGCGGTCACACGTGTTGGACCAGATAACCGTTCTGTGTACGACACAGATTAGAGGCTTGAAGCAGTCGGTCAGTTTGCAGTGCACACACTATGATGTCCAGCATGATAACAGACACTTTACTACACACTTTACTACACAGTAGTACTTTATTACTCACAAAGGAAAGGAAAACAGCCTTCTGTATTCACACACACACACACATCTATCTGGTGCAATTCTGCCTTCTAATCTGTGTTTAGGGGGCAGGTGGCTGAGCGGTTAGGGAATCGGGCTACCAATCAGAAGGTTGCCAGTTCGATTCCCGGCCGTGCCAATTGACGTTGTGTCCCTGGGCAAGGCACTCCACCCTACTTGCCTCGGGGGAATGTCCCTGTACTTACTGTAAGTCGCTCTGGATAAGAGCGTCTGCTAAATGACTAAATGTAATCTAGGGTTTTACCACTTGGGCCTTACGGTAAAACACAATTCCTCCAGGACTCTATCCCACAGAGAGAAGGAAGAGAGAGACCGAGAGAGAGAGAGAGAGAGCTAGACAGAGAGAAAAGGAAAAGAGAGAGAGCAGCTGTGGCTTATGCAACCTTGCTTTCTAAATTACAGGTGTTATTGGGACTTCATTTCCCGAGAGTGTGTGCGTAATACATGGTGTGTGTTCATGTGTGTGTGTGTGTGTTCATGTGTGTGTGTGTAACCAGGCGTGGTGGAGGCAGGTGAGCTTAGTTGTGTCTCTCTGAGAGGGAGAGAGAGACAGAGAGGGAGACAGAGAGAGAGAGAGAGAGAGAGAGAGAGAGAGACAGAGAGAGAGAGAGAGACAGAGACAGAGAGAGAGAGAGAGAGAGAGAGAGAGAGAGAGAGGGGGGGGGTGTGAGAGGGAGACAGAGAGAGAGACAGGGAGAGAAACAGAGAGAGAGAGACAGAGAGAGAGACAGGGAGAGAGAAATAGTTAAACCAACATCTAGGAACTGGATGGCACAAGGCTGGACAATGTCCCTCTCTACCTCCTCCAACCTCCCTTTTCCGGCCTCTTTCGCCAACTCCCCCCTTCCTCCTCCATCCCTCACCCACCCTCTTTGTCTCTGCCTATCTTCTACAAGGGGGGTCCATGAATAATGAAAGACAAGAACACACACATTTTGGAAGATACAAGAGTTGGAAGTCTGCAACACACACACCTAAGTATTGGATCTTTAAAAACCGAGCCGGAGTGGATTTGGCAAAACTCCCACACATCTGAAACAAGTGACAGTAAATCCAGCTATACAAGATTAATAATATACAACAGGCTGTCCTGGGGAAATCGACTGCATTGGGTCAGGAATCGGTGTCCCCTGTATGTAATGTAATGTGCCAGACGATTAAAGTGCGGCTCTCAAGTCATGACTGTTTTGTCAAGAAAATAAAGGTCCGATTTTAGAATAGGTCTGCTTTAGCTCTACCTTTGTCATTCTAAAAGTACTCCACCTTGCTTAGTACAAGTCTCCTCAATCGTGTTTGCCTGGTCTTTACGGTCTATTCAAAGCTAACATGCTAGCTAGCTAGCAGTATACGGGCAACTTATCAGATCAGATGCCACTCTATTGAGACCCATATATGTGATGGCTTTCCTGCTATCGTAGCATACAGTTAAAGGTATATATTTGCTTTTAGTCAGCTAGCTACTAGTGCTGATGTTTTTAACCAGCAAGCTCATTTACATTCAGTAAATGCGCGTTAGCTAGCTTACTGGCTATCCAACACATCTGGATGCCAGTCTTAAGCTAGCAGGCATTGTGAATGTTAGTTAATGTCATAGTTGTATGCCGTTGACTAAGCCAAATGATTAACAATTATTTGTAGTTACTCACCAGTAATAGTAAACCAATTCGTAGGTTATGCTCGAATCGCCGGGTCGCGGAGATGCACTGTTGGGTACAGACCACAGCTAGCTGCCTGGCTACCTATAGAATAATGTTTTGCAGGTCGGTCTTTTTTACACATACCTTGGCTTTCTGATCCAAATGAAGATATTTTGTCGCCATCATGCGGCAAAACACAACACAAGCATACAATTTACTGTAATTTACAGAATGATGAATGCTAACTAGTAGAGGTTGGCAAATATGCTTTCTTCATTTCATACATTTAGATAATGTGTAAATTATTTACATGAAAAGCTAGATATAATTCAATAGCATTTTGAATAGTTGTGTGGGACTGAATTGGGGAATGCCTTCTGGACTGTAGAGTTTGGAGACTCCGGGGCCTGTTCCATAAAGCAAGTTTACCGAAAAAGCCAGTTTTATTCGGTAAACTTACTTTATGGAAAACGCCCCCGTGCCCTGATCAGCCACCAAATATTTCATCCCCAGGTCATGGTATATTTATAGCTCGAGGAGGTAATGGTACTGTGTATGCACATTCAAAGTCAAAGTCAGATATTAAATTAATAACCATTTTATTGCCAGCAAACCGCAGTCTCGGCCTTTACGTTATATTGCTTTTAATAAGAATAAACGATCCGATAGGTTTGTTTTGTGCCCCAAATAACATTATCACGTTGCATTCTGCATTAGACCGTCATTTACTACCAATATCTTTTTACATAGTTGCTAAGTGAATTGTCTCGACTTTATACAGAACCAACAGACACAAACACATAATCTGTAGTACTCTTTAGGCACAATCCAAAACTCTGCTGATTCAACCATTCATTTTCATGTGCTGCATCTAAAAAAATACCTACAGTATAAAACAAACACCAACACAAACCCACAGCTGTCTAAAGAAATGGCTTTAAACCAGCCAGCCTCTTGACCTTGATTCTGTCTTCCTGCCTGCAGTGTCTGCTTCTCCATGGAAACGCAGGTCCAGGCTCGACACACATCCCCTCTCTCAGGTCCTGCTCACGGCCAGCCATGGGCCAGCATCACCCAACACCAGTCCCTTCAGGTTTCACAGACACCACGCGCTTCTCCTTTTAAGAGTCGGTCACAATACCCCTCCAGGCCTGCGGGCGGCGCTGGCTGCGGTGCTGTTCAGCTCCAGCTCTCCTCTGTGTTGTCCAGGACCTCTTGGTAGAGCCAGCTCTGGGTGAACTCCTGAGACTCCTCCATCAGCTCAAACAGCTGGCGGTACTCGTGGGGGTAGACGTGACCCGTCAGGATGTCCTCTGGCATCCCCATCTGACTCAGCAGTTTAGGGCCACTCTCTGGACTCCACAGGCTGGGAGAGACAGGAGGAGGAAGGGTTAGAGAAGAGGAAGACAGACATGGGAGGAGAGGAGAGGGGAGAGAGAGAGAGAGAGGAGGGAGGGAGGAGATAGGGAGACAGACATGGGAGGAGAGGAGAGGGGAGAGAGAGAGAGAGGAGGTAGGGAGACAGACATGGGAGGAGAGGAGAGGGGAGAGAGAGGAGGAGGAAGGGTTAGAGAAGAGGAAGACAGACATGGGAGGAGAGGAGAGGGGAGAGAGAGAGAGGAGGGAGGGTTAGAGAAGAGGAAGACAGACATGGGAGGAGAGGAGAGGAGAGGGGAGAGAGAGAGGAGGGAGGGAGGGAGGAGATAGGGAGACAAAAAGAGGAGCCTTAGTGGTGAAGAGGAGGGTGTGGGAGACAAGGAAGGACGAGCAACAAGAGAAGACGAGGAGAGCAGGAGATCACAGAGGGATGGAGAGAAGGGAAAGGAGGTGTGTGTGTGTGCGTGTGTGTGTGTGACGTACTTCAGTTTGTCCATGAGCAGAGCCTTCCTCTTGGTCAGACACTGTTTGACCATCATGATGAGCGTTGAGGAGTTGGAGGGGCTGAGGTGGGCTGAGAACAGATCCTCTCTGGGCGTCAGGCGCACCAGACACATGTGCTGGTTGGGGAGCTGTGGGCGGGGCAATGTCGTCAAGACAACACTTCAACAACTTTGGGTCGCTAGGTAACAGTGAACCTGTTATTTGTGAGTTTCCCCTCCTGATTGGACTAACCAATCACGGCTTATCAACATGAGTAAATTAATACATCTTATTATATTACAAGGAACATATGTTTCCCTTAAGATTTAACACTGTTTTGTGGCACTGTACTAAGTAATATTATAGAGATTGAGATATTGTTACTGGCCACTGAAAAACTGTCGGAACTATGCAATTCTGATTCAGATTTTTTTTTCTTCTACTATACGTATTTATGCACTGTTTGACTGTAGATGATTGAGGTGAGTCTGAGGTGAAGTTTGAAGCCCAGTTTCTTACCCTGCTCTTCTTAACAAGGATGGATTTAGAGGATGTTACAAAGGAGGACCAGGGCTCCTGCAGGACACAACCAATAAGAGACATGTTGGTTAGTGATGTCAAATCCCCTCAGTCCTATCAGGTCAGGACAATCTGATTGTGATCCTAGTTAGGCCCACCCCTCCTCCCAACAGTTTTCCTTCTCTCTCTTCTTCCTCTCCTTCCATCTTCCTTTCTCACCCTACTTCTCTCTTCCTCCCTCTCTCCATCTGCTACTCCCTCTCCCTTCCCCATCTCCGTCCCCGTCATTTTACTGCACCCCCTCTCTTTCCACCTGAATGCCTCCTCCCCTCCCTCCCTCCCTCCCCCCCCCCCCTCCCTCCCCCCCCCCCTCCCTCCTCCCCCCCCCCCCCCTCCCTCCCTCCCTCCCCTCCCACCCACCTTGTGCAGCAGCTGGATGTTGCAGGCCATCTGCCACAGGGCTCCAATCCCTCGGTAGTTCTCCATGTCTCCTGGCCGAGCGAGCAGTTTCTGAGGGAGAAGAACATGAGCATCATCACCATCCTCCTCCTCCTCCTTATCATCATCATCACAGTCATCTGTCCACAGGTAATCAGTGTTGAGGAACAAGGGATTTGGCTTGATTGGCATATTGGCCCAAAGATAAGAAATCCCTTTACAGACAAAGCAGTGGTTCTTTGCGACCATAGCTGTCTCCATGAGTGTGTGAAGACGTGTGTGTTCTCACCAGGTACTCTCTCTCACTCATCAACAGGTTGAGTTCAATGCGTCCGTAGTGGAAGATGGATTGGCGTTCTAACAGACAATACACCAGCCTCCACATCTTATTCTTCTCAGTCATGTGAGGCATGATCCCCACCATCCTAACAGAGGGCTCTGAACACAGTAGAGTCCTGATCAAGTATTTGTCAACTCTTTCGAAAAGAAAATGTCATCTCTCGAAACTTTTGTCAGAAACTTTTTTTTTTTGCAAATAGTTTTTCAACTTTTTTTTGCTAAAGTAATAATAAAAAAAAGTTTTCAAAACTTTGTTCAGACACTATTTTTACAACCTTTCAAAATTCTTTTTTTCTCAAATATGTTTTCAACCTTTCCAAAAAAAAAAAAAACGTGTGAGAGAAACTTTCCCCGAGTGCGTGAATGTGCCTGCATCTCACCATCAGTCCATTTGGCCTCTGATATGCCCAGGTCGCTGAAGAGCTTGTCTGACTTTCTGACCACAGATCTCTGGGTAACCGCTGTCAGAGGGTCCAGATTGAAGAAGTCACACTGGACCACATCCAACTGACCATCCAACTTGCTCTCCAGGGCCTGAACACACACCCACAACCCAATGTAACAAGAGGCTGTAGAAAGGTTACCGTGTGTGTGTGCGTGTGTGTGTGTGGGTGTGTGAGTCCTACCCGGAGGTCTGGCAGGAAGCATCGTTGTGGCTCCAGAGCGACCACTCTCTGTGCCCCAGCGTTGAGCAGCGCTCTGGTCAGCACCCCTGGACCTGGGACACACAGCACATCCATCTGAGCCCTACATCCCAGTTCTAACACACCAACCTTGGTATTTAGGCTCATATCCAAAATCCCTTCGCCCATCTGTCCGCCAGTACGCCCACCTGAGTGGCAGTCAAAGATGACGGCTTTGCTGTCCTCCAGGTTTGGACCCATGTGTTGAGCCACCAGGCTGGCGAGGGCAGGCTCTACGAGGAAGCGCCTCACAGTGTTACAGGTCTTGGCCTTCAGGGTGTTCTCCTCCACGCTGCCCAGATCCAGATCATCATACCTGCGTTGCGGAGAATGGTGGTCCTACACCCACACACACAATCGTTAAAAACTGTGCTCTACAGAACAGAAACCCTCCTCTCCACAGAGTGTATCTCTGTGTGTGTGTGTGTGTGAGAGAGAGAGAGAGAGAGAGAGAGAGAGAGAGAGAGAGAGAGAGAGAGAGAGAGAGAGAGAGAGAGAGAGAGAGAGTAGACCCACCTTGACAGACATGGCTGCAGCAGAGAGCCGCCTGTGGGGGAGTGCGGAGGACGGAGACAGCCTGTCCCCCCTGGACTGATGGACCTGGGGCCCCCCAGGCCCAGATGACAGGGAGTCCAGGCTGTAGGAGCGTCTCTGGGGGATCAGAGCTGTGGGGCCACAGCGTAGCGACACCTGGGGCCTTACACAGGGCCTGTTGCCGGGACGGCAGCATGCAGACCGCTTCGCCAAAACCAAAAATCTGCACACCTGGGTGGACATGATGGCTAGGTGGAGAGGGGGACAGATAGAGAAAGGGGGGCAGAGACCGGTACCTGTGAATAGAAGAGAAGAGGTTTAAGGTACGGACGTATGTGATGCGTTAAAGAGTTGCCCTACGTGCAGTTCCATTACTGTTAAGATCTAGCTAGTGTTTTAGGATGATACGGCAAAGATTTAAAAAAATATTATAAACACTAAGTAGCTCCATCTCACGAGCGGTATTAACATTGGAGTCGCATATACAGTAGCTGGCACCAAGTTGACTTTGGTATCGACTTTTACGACATGTAACGCATGCACGTGGCTAACCTTACTGTAAAGGTTAGACTGTAAAAGTTGTTGCGCTGTTTACAGACACGTTTAAATGATTTAACAAGTTAGCTTCAGAAAAGTCCAGAAAACTAGAAGACAGAAAACAGAAGACTTAACTAGTCACGTTGTGCTGCTGGTGCTGCTAAAAGCTACCTAGCTAATTATAGCAAAATACCAGCTATACAATCGCAACCTTTGCTATGCTTTTCGTTTTTATCGATTCAAGACTTCACCGACCTTTATAGCATATAATCCACTATGTCCGGGTTCTGTAGTTCAGTTAATATTTTTACATAATACATCCTTTCAAATTTTGTGACATTGAGCTCGTATTTGCCCTCAATGTTTTCGCAACCCGTGTGGTGCCTGATGATGGAGGATTGGGTGCATGTTCACTGCGTCATTTTCAGGCGACAGTGAGACTTATTTTTTCCAATTCGTTTACTCTTTTTTTAATTTTTTTATTACCAACACATATACACATTTCGTGCAAACATAATACATCTAACAACAAATATGGAAGAAAAAATTGTGGATACATGTGCGGTAACAATTTAAGCCAGGGGTGAGTTAAGTGACACTACAGTGACACTTCCCAGTCATCCAATCAAAATCTATACATGCATTGGAACGCCCATAATCTTGTATTCAATTGGAGCACAGCTACTTGAGAAAATGTACGGAAGTAGGCTATATGCTGCAGGCACAAATTAGTCTTTTAAACACGTCAAAAGCACATATAATCATAGTTGATAGTTACACACAGATGTAAAACACTTTATACATGATTGCAATCAACAATCGAAGCTGCGGTGTCTTCTTAAATATCCGCAGGTAGTCCGCGCCCATTAAGATAGCTGAGCTTTAAATTGTGCATTAACCCTAGGTTAAGCTACGGAAGTACAGCTGTCTGCTAGTTCGCTCTGGAATAGACAGAGCTGTCAAATAGATCCACGCTGCCGTCGTTGATTCCAGTTGCAGTTCCACTCCAGTGCAAGGCAGTAACTCAACCGCTAGATAATTGTAACAATGGCAAAGGTCGAAACTTCTACTAGTAGGCCATATCACATAATTATTTTCGGAGCCTCGGGCTTTACAGGGCAGTTTGTAGTGGAAGAGGTAGCTCGTACCTCGTCCGAGGGACCAGATGGGACGTTGAAATGGGCCGTTGCTGGGAGAAGCAGACCGAAGCTGGAAAAAGTTCTGGAACAGGCGGCTGCCGCCCTCAGTATGTCGTTTTATTTCTGTACAATTCTACGTGTTGCTTGTAGTAATATGAATGTTTTTTGTTTGATTGTTTGCTTGCTTTGCGTTCGACGTTGTGCGTCATGTGCAATTGTGTTCAACAAAGGCTCTAATCGGATTTTCAGAGCATTCTCCTGGAGGATCCAGTCTGATCACTCAACATACATAGTAGTTAATCAACTGTACAAAGCAAATTACGTGAATATAGCTAACGTTATATATTTTTTTAAATCAAGCTTTCTTTCAATGAGTAATGGAAGTTATGCGATGCCTACATAAGTACAGTGTTCGTCAGTATATCTTGTTGAAGTGGGGATTATGGGGAGTCCCAGGGGGGTGTTTGGTCTTGTTCTTGACCTCTGCCTGTGCTGTAGGCAAGCCAGAGCTGAGGACGGAGGTGGACATCATCGTAGCAGATGTAGGAGAGCCGGACTCCCTGGCAGCCATGTGCAAACAGGGTGTGATCGTTCTCAACTGTGTGGGGCCTGTAAGTATCCCACTGTCTGTAAGGATACATACACAATCTCTCTCTCACACACACAAACACACACAGACAGAGCAGGCTCTGTTGAGGTACAATGAGTGTGATTGTCAAGGTCGGAATGGTGATAGTACTCAGCACAGCGGTGTCAGACTCAGAATATAATTGTCTATTTTACAGTGTGAATCCCAAAGAGAGCGCTTTCTCTGACCTAGATTGAAGTGCTAGCATAGCTCCTCTGGATATTAGTTTATTTCATCACCTGGCATTCCGGGTGAAGAATATAACCCAGATATCAGGAATGACACAACCTCGCTGTTTGTGCAATATCAACGAGTGTGAAATCACTGAATGCACCTTGCACATCAGACCATTCCCCCTTTCTGCCAGTCATGCACACGCACTCTAGAATCTAGATTAAGCAGGTAGTTAGAAGTTAATGCCTGGCTCTGGATAGACTGGATTTCTGACATTAACTCCTGTCTGTGTCTGTGTGTGTGTGTGTGTGTGTGTAGTACAGGTTCTGGGGGGAGCCTGTGGTAAAGGCATGTGTGGAGAATGGAGCACACCACATTGACATCTGTGGAGAGCCTCAGGTACTGTATGATCATTGGAGTGGCCGTGTCCCACTCCTAGACCTGTTCACTTCCTTCCTCCTCTTGTTCCCTCACGCACCTCACCTCTTAAATAGGCAGACTAGAGCGGCCGCATTCCATTTCTTTGTCTGTGTTCTTTTGTTCTTCCTCTACTCCCCATTGAACTCCCGTTAGTTGGATGCGGTCTGAACTAGTGAACTGGACCTACAGTCAACCTTCTTACTCCAGGTCACTTGTGGTGAGACCAGGGCCATGAGAGGTTCCAAAAGTTCAGACCTCATACATAAAAATAAAAAAGAGCCACTATTATCTATGTAAATACCGCCCTGCCCCAAATATAGAAATATTGAATATAACTACATGCTCTTGTGTTTCTTCCCATTGGCACTTATTTGCTTATCTCAATGTATGCTCATGTTTTGGCTACCCATAATGTTTTTGGGGCTATCTCGTTGTTTATGATCATTGACCTATGCACTTTTGGTAAAGCTCTCTCTTGGAAGTCGCTTTGGATAAAAGCGTCTGCTAAATGAATAAATGTAAATGTAATGTAAATATCCCTGATCTGTTATTGACGTCTTTGGTTGGACCTCACTTTAACTCGGGTGAAGCCTGGGGGAAGCCTGGGGGAAGCCTGGGGGAAGCCTGGGGGAAGCCTGGGGGAAGCCTGGGGGAAGCCTGGGGGAAGCCTGGGTGAAGCCTGGGTGAAGCCTGGGTGAAGCCTGGGGGTAGAGAGAGGCTGTCTGAGAGAGGCTCCAGCAGTGAGGACAGGAGTCATGCCCAGTGACATGCTGCTGTCCATTAGACCAGACCTTACTTATTTACTGCTCTTTCCCAATCTAATCACACCCTGTCTTGGTTCATCCATTCCTATCCCCTTTGTGTGTGTGTGTGTGTGTGTGTGTTGTGCTTATTTTTAATCCTGTGTGCGCACATGCATGTGTGTAGTTTCTAGAGAGCATGCAGTTGAACTACAACAGCCAGGCGGGTGAGAAGGGGGTTTACGTTGTGGGGAGCTGTGGCTTTGACTCCATCCCAGCTGACATGGGCGTCATCTTTACCAGGGACCAGTTCAAAGGTGTGTGTGTGTGTGTGTGTGTGTGTATTGAGAATGATTGCCGCATGCATGTCATGTGAAGCCTATCATCACAATCCAAGTTTTGTATTGAATTAAAAATATCTCCTCGTGTGTGTGCTCACAGGAACACTCACAGCAGTAGAGAGCTTCCTGACGGCCAGCTCAGGCCCTGAGGTAAGACTCCATATCCCAGAAACCCTTTCACTGGACTAGGTTTACCCTGACATTCAACATGAATAGTCTTTTATTTAAACTTTTTTTTAAATATTGGTTTTATTTAGGTAATCCCTTCATCTCTCTCTACCCCCCCTCCTCTTTCTTTCTTTCTCGCTCTCTCTCTCAGGGAGGCTCCATCCATGACGGCACATGGCAGTCGGCCATCTACGGCTTCGCCGACAGCGGAAAGCTTCGTAGCCTGAGGAGGAAGTTTGGCTACAAGCCCCTCCCGGTGGTGGGGTCAAAGATCAAGCGCAGGTAGTGAACACAGGGCGCCAGGTGGCGAGCTGCGGTCACAGGCTTGTGATGTTGATTGAATTCGGGGGAGGGGGGGGTCTTGTTGATGCTAACTGTGTGTGTGTGTGTGTGTGTGTGTGTGTGTGTGTGTGTGTGTGTGTGTGTGTGTGTGTGTGTGTGTGTGTGTGTGTGTGTGTGTGTGTGTGTGTGTGTGTGTGTGTGTGTGTGTGTGTGTGTGTGTGTGTGTGTGTGTGTGTGTGTGTGTGTGTGTGTGTAGGAGTGCGCTGTTCTACTGTGATGAGGTGCAGCAGTACGCAGTCCCCTTTATGGGTGCAGATCCCTCTGTGGTGAAGAGAAGCCAGCGCTTCCTACTGGAGGAGCACCAGGAGAACCCTGTGAGCGTCTCTACTCTCTCTCTCTCCCTCTCTGCCTCCACAGTCTCTCTCTCTCTCCCTCTCTGCCTCCACAGTCTCTCTCTCCCTCTCTGCCTCCACAGTCTCTCTCTGCCTCCACAGTCTCTCTCTCCCTCTCTCTGCCTCCACAGTCTCTCTCTCTCTCTCTCTGCCTCCACAGTCTCTCTCTCCCTCTCTGCCTCCACAGTCTCTCTCTCCCTCTCTGCCTCCACAGTCTCTCTCTCTCTCTCTGCCTCCACATTCTCTCTCTCTCTCTCTCTTTGCCTCCACAGTCTCTCTCTCTCTCTCTCTTTGCCTCCAGTCTCTCTCTCTCTCTCTCTCTCTCTCTCTCTCTCTCTCCCTTTCTCACATATACACTCCTTTGTTTGACCTTTGACATCTTCTTGACCCCTGTGACCTCCAGGTCCAGTATGGTGCATATGCAGGAGTAGGGGGTGTGGGAAACATAATCAAGATGCTTTTCGCTGGAATGATGTTTTGGTTCTTTGTCAAGTTCAGCTGGGGACGAAACCTGCTGATCAAGGTGAAAGAAAACGGCAGAGGCGTGCACACACACACACACACATTGACACACGCACAGAGACACACACACACACATTGACACACGCACAAAGACACACACACACACACACACATTGACACGCACACACACACACACACACACACACACATTGACACACGCACAGAGACACACACACACATTGACACACGCACACACACACACACACACATTGACACACGCACAACACAACTTACCCAAACACATGCTCATAATTCTCCTCCTCCTGCAGTTCCCAGAGTTCTTCTCCTTCGGGTTCTTCACCAAGCAGGGACCAACCAGGAAGCAGGTAGTCTCCTTTCAACCTCCTCAAGGGAACTACCTGTGCGCCCTAGAGAATCCCTCACTCTCGGGCATTCTATTGCATCGTAACAGTGCTTCTAAATGACGCGTGTGTGTGTGTCTGTGTGTCAGATGGAGGGAGCCTCCTTCCAGTTTGCCTTCTATGGGGAGGGCTACACCGAGGACCCGTCTCAAGGTCGACCCAACGCCAAGATCCGCACCCTCGTCCAGGGCCCAGGTGATGTCACTGCTCCACACACTCTGGTTGTTGTCCTGTAACAGGCTACTCTTAACCATTAGTTCAACTATTCTTTTCTTTTCAAAGAAGTGACTTGAAATTTGGAAAATTACATTCCTTTCGGCAGCTTTGGCATGAGTTGCATAGAACCGTAACATCAGTGGCTTCTTCCAACTGCCACACTTATCTGACAGAAGTAATGTTTTGCTGTTTTAGAGGCGGGATATGTGGCCACACCCATAACCATGGTCCAATCAGCTCTCACCATCCTGAACGAGCCCAATGTCCTTCCCAAGAAGTGAGTTCTGACTTCCTCCTTCACTATTACTACTTAAAAGAAAAAGGTTGATTTGGTTTAACAATTTCTTTCATCTACTTCTTATTTGTCGCCCTCTCTCTGTAGGGGGGGTGTGTACACACCAGGGGCAGCTTTTGCTAAGACCACACTGATTAATCGCCTCAACAAACATGGCATCCAGTTTTCTGTCATCTAAACCTGCCCACCAACTCCAGGTCATTCCCATCTGTCAATGCTATCCTGAACATCGCATATGCTTGTTATTGGAAATATGAAAATAGTCTTTAGCCACGCTCACTAACGGTTTTGCTGGTTTGTGGTATTTGTCATGGTTCACCAGAGTAGAATACCTATATCAATACAGTTTCTCCTCTGCGTTTGCATATGAGCTTGGTGTCAGTCTTACCCTCAATAATACAGTTTGCTCTCTCTTCAGATGTTCATAATTGTTTCTCATAAGGGTCGTTTTACTATATCTGTTGAATTGGTTCAGATGTATTTGGGAGTTTTTCAGACCATTCTGCCGTGTTTACTGTTTCCTGGAAGTCCCAAGATTTAGAAGCTCAAATTTAGAACATGCAGGATTCCAGAACCCCCACAACATGATTCGCACCAGTTCTGAGTTCCAACAGTAACTGAATGTAAAGCCTTGCTTTATCAAAGCACATTTTTTCTCAACCTGTTTATTGAAACATAAAAGAACTAAAGAACTGGTACAATGTTCCCTCCTAAACAGCTTGATCATTTTAAGAATGTGATGCTTGCTGCCTCTAAACATGTCATGGTACTACTCATAGATATATATAAACACATGTGTTTATATATATCTATGGTACTACTCGTAAAGGAGCAGTACCCCCCACTGAGCATGCCCAGGAGTGTTAAGCAGTGTGCAGTGTCTGTGTGCAGTGTTTGAGTTGCATTCTGCTTGCCTAGTCTTTATCTTATGAATAAAGCCAACAGCACTGCTGGAAATATCTGTTGTGGCTGAGTTTTTTTAAATGAACTTAAAATGTATGTTTACAAAAGAATACACTCCTGATCAACTGCAGTACCTGACCAACACAGTTCATTTTAGTCTGACATACATTTGCACATTGGACTGATTGAATATCCAACTGCAAGAGTCAATGTTGAGGTTCCATCTATCAAACCTAACAAGTTTTTCCTATTATGTTCAAATTCATCAGAGCATTATTTAGGTGTGCAGGTATCACGCTGAATAGAAGCCTCCTGGGTTTGACATCCTTTCTGTTACAGTCCATGAAAGGGGCGGTCACTTCGCTTTGTCGATCATTTATCAGCGGCTGTTAGACGCGGCTCACCCGCAGTTCAGCTCCCTCATTTGCCCTTTTCTTTGAGGTATTCCGCTGCAAAGTTACATTAATTTTCAAAGTATGTGTGATTAAAAACTGCTGGTATTAGAGGCTACCACAAAATGACACTAGTGTTAATCCCAATACATAAATATCTTACCTAGTTTCTCAACCGCTTCCACACAAACGCTGGGGTACATGCTCCCGTTGTAGGTGGCAACAATTACGTACAGTGTGGTCCTCACCAATATCAACCCGTGCACACCCTGTAAAAACACCTTTCTACTAGTGAGACGTTCCCAGTTCAGGGAATTAAAGTCTACAACGGGCCAACTGTTTTTAGAAATTTAGGATTGTGTGTACTATATTGAATTCATATCATGTCACGTATGTTGCTAACTTTATACTGATAAACTAACACATTTGCAGTATATGGAGCTTCGGTCCGCCCGGACACACGTGTACGCTTTTTCTTGGAAGTAGAATCCTCGCTCTCTCGTGGCGGTCAGATCCTTAAAGGCGTCTGCAAACATCTGGGCCTGCGGAACAATCTGGAAAGTTGCGTTGGCAACGCTGCAGTTAACTCATTTAAATACACCACATTTATCTGGTGCTAGATAGCGAGGCAAATAAGTCAAGTTGCGTTCCGACTATAGAGTTTCGGTACAGTAGTAGGCTAGAAGTGCTCCAGCTATAGGCTACATTGTTACCTGAAACCTGGCAGATGCAGCGGTCACGTTTCCGTTTTTTGCCACCAATATTGCAGCGTTTTCCACGTGTTTTGTGTCAATAAGGCAGTCGTTAATCATAATTTGAAATTGGTTGAGACTCATCGTTGTATTTTGTTTCCTGTCAAGGTTACAATCAAGTTTTTTTTTTCTCTCAAAAAGTTTGTTACTGGTTTCCATAGAAACAAACAGCAGGCCATGCGCATAGGTTTTCCACCCGTCCCGGTGTCGTGCCAAGGCACTTGGCCGCGGGAGCGGGCGTGCACTCAGAGAAGCGGAGTTTAACTGCTGCACTTCGAATTCACCTCATAAATGGAACACCCGGGACATGAATTGTCCCGTTTTTTGTGAATTTCAGTTTTAAATAAAACTTTTAGTGATTTCCTTCTACTACTATTCTATTTTCTTCCTGGCTATGTTCAAACATCCAATTTAGAGGCATCTGAGGGCACAACATGCTAGATTAGTGGTCAAACATTTTGTGAACTGAAATAATGTATATACGATCGTATCTATAAACACAATGAAAAATATTTTTATTCTTAAAAAAAAAAAGTACAGCTATAAACTGTACACTGAATCACAACATGATGATCAGGACATATCGAAAGCGTCCAGGAGATCTGTGTAATGATATTTCTCTGCTAAGGACGTGGCGTTTTCCCAAGCTTTGATGCGGGCCAGAACCTTCAGCACGTCACTCACAAATTCCCTAGAGTCAAAGAAAAAACAAACAATGAATGTATGAACATAATAACATAAGTGTGAGTGGGATGGGTTGGTGGCAGTGTTACCTGGTGCTGGGGCTGTCTGGCTGCTGCTTGCAGACAGAATGGGCTATCTGGAGCAGGTGTTTACTGAGAGACAGGAGTTGAGGAAGAGACGAGCCACCACTCACATGGCTGAACCACGACTCAGGAAAACACTCAACCACCTGGGAGGAGAGATGGAAACAGGAAGTCAAGAAGAGTCGAAGGAGAGAGAGGTAAACAAAATCGAATTTTAAATCTTGATCACAGGCGCCCTTAAAAAAACCACAGAAGGAACATGGTTAATATCCAGACAGGGTTTGATAGATGGGCATGAAGTGGACCTTGCTGGTCTTGCGGAGGGAGTCTTGTGGTCGGGGATCGTTCAGCATCGTCATCATCAGGTAGCGGTTCAGGAGCTGGTCCAACATCACCTCCCTCAGGGCCTCCCCTGACAGCACCCCTTCCCACAGAGACATGCTACTCAGAAGCTGGCACACACACACACACACAGACACACACAGAGACACACACACAGAGAGACACACGTATTAAAGAGGGACACAAACGGCAACACACACACTAAATGTAAAGCTACGCAAGTTCTCATTCAGCTCCTTTACCTTTACGGCAGTCCAGAACTGTCCGTCTCTGAACCTGCACTGTGGAGAAGAGCTGTCTTCCAGAAACCTGTCGGAGAAAACAGAGGACAACATCAACAGCTGTCTTCATCTCTAAGTTCACTCATTCTAGACCTTGTATCCCTGTTAATGTATCCTTCCTGCATGTCTAAGCTCACTTTTTAGGATAGAGAGGGATGAAGACATCCTCATCCACTGAGGTCTTCAGCCGACTAATCACTGCATCCAAAAATGCCTGTGGGGGAGGGGGGGCACGCCATTGAGTTATCTGACCACACAGATGGTCAGGTTTTCAGGTGGTATTGATTTACCATTAAACAAAAATGACAAAAACACATACACAAACTGAAAATGACTGTTCACCTTGACCGGTTTGCTGTGCTCTCCCTGGAACAGGAAGTAGTCATCCTTCAGTCTGTGGCAGAGCACAGCCAATCGGGAGGACTCCTGCCTGGACAGGGGGTCCCACACCAGCTCCACATAGCCTGGGGAGGAGGTTACAATTAGCATATTTGAGTGTGTGAGAGACAGAGAGAGAGAGACAGAGAGAGACAGAGAGAGAGAACAGACCCTGTATTTTGGGCAGCAGTGTTTTCTCTATGATGGCAGGCAGAGTCTTCCTGTCAGCGTTCTCCTTCTCCTCGTAACCGTCGCCGTGGCAAAAGGCCTCCACAGCAGAGTACCATGGCAACGCCTCAAAGTCCTCCACTGCTGACTGGAACACACAGCAGAAACACAACATAGATAAAACACATAAACAACATCCCACAGTCCTCTGTGTGTGTGTATACTGTGAGTGAGTGTGTTCCTGTTGGTACCTGTAGGGGGCTCCAGCCCAGGATCTGGTGTCTGATGAGGGGGTTGAGCAGTTTGGGCAGACAGAGGCTGATGTAGGCACTGTGGTAGGACTCGGAGAACAAGCTTCTCCACTCCTCGAACCGACGCAGCACCTTCCTCACGTCCCAGAACTCCTCCTGGACATCTGCAAACACGCCCTGAGACCGGCTCACCAGCTCAGCTGGAGGGGGAGGAGTGGATGAAGATGAAGGGGGGGGGGGGGGGGGGGGTGAAGAGGAGGAGGAAGGAGAGAATAGGGGAGAGGAGAGAGGGGGGGGCAGAGAGCATGTGACAGATCTTCAGCTTGTATTGGATCTCTTAACTGCCTCACAGATAACGAAAGTAGCTGTTTGTTAGTACCGCGCCCCCCCCCTCCCCCGCCTTACCTTTCTTCTTCTGCAGTTCTTCCTCTTCCTCAGCCAAAGGCTCGCAGTCCGCTGGAAGACTGTCAGAGTCTTCGTCACTGAGGGGGAAATGTTTCATGATGTCAGTATAATACAAGAGCAGCAGTGAACATGTTTGCGATGGAACGGTATCGTACACCTCTCTCTCTCTCTCTCTCTCTCTCTCTCTCACCCTTTAACCAGTGTCTCGTTCAGGTGGTCACCTGACTGGTCACCTGACTCTCCTTCACTTTGTGGATCACTGCTGTCTAGAGAGAGAGAGAAAGAGATCAGTGAAACATCAAAGACACACACACACCCATACAGTTACAAACACACAAGCACACAACCATACACACACACCAATAAACACACACACACACACTCACAGCAGAGCTGCTGTAGGCGGGAGGACTCCTGTCGGACAGTCTCCCGTCTGCGGGACAACAGCGCCTCCGCCTGGTCAGACAGCAGAGAGTGCATGTCCAGCTCCAGTGAGTTGATCTCCACAACCTGCATGACACACAGCACAAATAAAACACAACAGCCATATATTCCCACCAGGATGCATGTGGAGAGGATCCATCCTGCTCCGTTCCTCCCAGAGTTCAACAGGGGCTTCCCCTCTGACCTTCTCTCTCAGGCATTCCACCAGGTTCCGTATGTAGAGGTTCATGTCGCGGTAGAAACTCAGCTGCCGGTCCGAGGAACTGTTCTCCAGGTTCTCCAGGGCGGTTCTGGCACCCTCCATGTCCCCCTCCATCCTCCTCAGCTCGGCCTCGCGGGCCCTGTGGACCCCTCTCAGAGAGTCCAGCCTGGGAAGGAGAGATGTGGACAGAGAGAGAGAGAGAGAGAGGGAGGGAGGGAGGGAGGGGTGTGGGCGAGAAAGAGAGGTGGAGGTAGAGAAAAGGAAGAGGGAGAGGGGAGGAAGACAGGAGGGGAAGAAAAAAAAGAAAGACCACACAAAGGCACAGAGGAGGCAAGTTAGACCTGCTTTACATTGTGCCGAGTCATCGTGATGTGCCTGTCAGTGGTGCTATGTTTAGGAGGGGTGCTGACTGACTTCCCAGTGATCCTCCTCTTCACCATGCTGACTGTGACTGCGGGAAGAGTCTCTGGGATCATGGCCCTTTTCTTCAGCCTGCCTCGGCCACTGCACACACTGCTGTCACTGCTGGGGCTCTGGGGAGGGGAGGGAGGAGGAAGGGAGAGGAGTGAGGAGGAGGGGGATGAGGGGAGGGAGGAGAGGAGGAAGGGAGGGGGAGGGGGGGGAGGAGGGAGGGAGGAGGAGAGGGAGGGATGAGAGGAGGGATGACAGAGGGAGGGATGACAGAGGGAGGGATGACAGCGTGGTACCTGTTCCCCCGGGTGTCTTTTGACCCCCTTCCCTATCTGCTGCTCCTCCCAGAGCTCCTGGTCTTCTCTCTCCTGGGAGTCGCTGTCCTCACTGGCACTCCCTCCTGCAACACACACACACACACACACACAACAGTTAGCTTAAGGTGCTTAATATCTCCTTCAGAAATGTTTAGTTTCTTCTCATTTTCTCCTTTAACCAACTGAATGTCAGGTGGCCTTCTTTCCTTTAAATGTGTTTGTTCACTCACTACTCCCCATGTTCTCCTCCTCCTCCACCTCTTTTCCTCTCCTCTCTCCCTTCCTCACCCAGCCTCTCTCCCTTCCTCACCCAGCCTCTCTCCTCCTCTCTCCCTTCCTCACCCAGCCTCTCTCCCTTCCTCACCCAGCCTCTCTCCCTTCCTCACCCAGCCTCTCTCCTCCTCTCTCCCTTCCTCACCCAGCCTCTCTCCCTTCCTCACCCAGCCTCTCTCCTCCTCTCTCCCTTCCTCACCCAGCCTCTCTCCCTTCCTCACCCAGCCTCTCTCCCTTCCTCACCCAGCCTCTCTCCCTTCCTCACCCAGCCGCTCTCCTCCTCTCTCCCTTCCTCACCCAGCCTCTCTCCCTTCCTCACCCAGCCTCTCTCCTCCTCTCTCCCTTCCTCACCCAGCCTCTCTCCTCCTCTCTCCCTTCCTCACCCAGCCTCTCTCCCTTCCTCACCCAGCCTCTCTCCCTTCCTCACCCAGCCTCTCTCCTCCTCTCTCCCTTCCTCACCCAGCCTCTCTCCCTTCCTCACCCAGCCTCTCTCCTCCTCTCTCCCTTCCTCACCCAGCCTCTCTCCCTTCCTCACCCAGCCTCTCTCCTCCTCTCTCCCTTCCTCACCCAGCCTCTCTCCCTTCCTCACCCAGCCTCTCTCCTCCTCTCTCCCTTCCTCACCCAGCCTCTCCCCCTCCCTCACCCAGCCTTTCTCCCTCCCTCACCCAGCTTCTCTGCGATCCTCTCCCTCACAGTCCTGGGTCTCGGGGCAAACTCGATCCTGCGTTCGTGGTCGTCTGGTTCATCGTCATCGTCCTCGTGTCCGTCGCTCCCCTCGTCCCGGTCCAGGTCTCCAGGGGTGCTGGGGGACCGCTCCCCTTCCCTCCCCAGAGGGATGTACTCCTTCTGGGCTCGGGCCTCCTGACGCTGTCTCCTGGCTGCCTGGATCCTCCGGGCGTCTGGGATCACCACTGCACAGGAAAAACTTGTACTAATTAACAGTCCATTTTCAGTGTCCATGCATGTGTTCATATCTGTTGAAGAGCGCAGACGTGGACTTGAGAGATGGACCGACCCTTTTTGGGGGCGGAGGACTTGGAGGTTTTGGAGGAGACTGAGCTGGAGGTGGACTTGGCCTCTTCCTCGGGGTCACTGTCTGGGGACAGCTCTTCACCTGAGACCCCATCATCATCATCATCATCATCATCATCACTACCAGAAGGCCTTGGAGGTGATTCAGCCTAGTCACTTTCCTTCTGGCTGTGCCTGTTAGGTTGAGGAAGATAAACATGGTTAACCGTGGTTAGGTTTGGCTTGGAGAGACTGGTGACAGCCTGGGATTATGAAATGGGTGTGGTTGTTTACCTGCGGGTCTGAAAGTGGTCTTCGCAAGTGAATCTTCTTTCTTACGGGCTTGGAAAACCACAGCTTTATCCGCTAGTTTCTTCACCTTGAATTCGGATACCTTACCTGATGACGAGAGAAGAAACAGTTAGCGAGTCTGTCTGTCTGTCTATCGATCTATCGATCGATATCTCTGTGTTGAGTTATTGGTATCAAAATAAAGATCGAACTGGAAGGACGTAGCCTGCAGTCCATCTTGGCAGCAGTGACACAGCTGGACTGAAGAGCAGACTCAGAACGCAGAGTGAGGAGATCCTCGAAACGGCTGACGTTCGAAATACGTCTAAGTTGACATGAGGCTTATCGACCAAGTTAAGACAATTTTACCTTCTTTTCCATCCGAAAAGCTAAGTACGTTTCCCTTCTTCTTCTTCTTCTTCCCGACATCCACGTTCCTGTTACGGACAGCGAAGGGTCCACCGACCTCCCCAGGGTCCTCGTCACCACTCGAGTCCGATTTAGGAGGTGTCACCTCCCGCTTTGAACTGCAAGAGATCCCGCGGTTCTGGGGCAACTTTGACGGTTTTATATTTACAGCAGCAGGGTGTACTACTTTGGTATCATCTCCGCTTCCGTCTTTTTGTTCATCCTCATCGCTGGATTCTCCTTTTCTTTGACGGATGTTTCTACGGACCTTCTTATTGAACATGTTCTTGCTAAGTCTGGACTGCAGCCTGCCATGTAAATATCACGTAATATGGCATGTCGGAAAAAGTTACAAGGGACGTAAATCTATCGTAAATTGCTTACAATGCTTTCTGGAACATGTAGTCATTGTCGTTTTGGGCGCATTCAAGATACTTTCGGTACAACTAACGGTGTATTTAACAATAGTATGCTCACATGCATGGATCTTAGAATTTAGATAAAATAAAAGTTGCCGATCAGAATCCGTTTTTGTGTCAGTCCTGGCTGGGACTGGTAATGGCCAGCGGATCCTAGGTCAGTTAAAAAAAGGGTATGCGCGTACCCAACCCACTTGGCGCGTACCCACAACCACACTACCCCTAGACAGCGCTCTCTCCTCCCACCCCGCCGCCCTGTCAGAATAGTCAAATCAACGTCCCTGCCTGTGCCCGGAGCTCCAGCGAGCGAATTCAGCCATGTTGTTTGTGTAGCTGACAGCAACAGGTTCACAGTTCTAAACTTCGTCTTGTTTCAGTTTCTGAATTGTTTTAATAGTACCTGAAGGCTACATACACGGGTGATAATCTGACGGAACTAATCGACTTTGAATTGAGGACCCAGAGGAGACGAAAGTCCATGTTTTCCCCACTAGTTAGAGGTATGTTGGCACCCGAAACTGCCTCTCTCAGCGGACAGCTTAGCCAAGTTTGATATTGTCACAAAATGTGGTATTGATGGGATGCCTATGTACGACGGAGGGATATAACATGTATTAAAGCCAGCTCCATTAAAACAGGTGCTTCACAAAACCAGTTAATTGCAACGTTCGCGATAGTGCAGCGCTCAAAATAGCTACAACTTATCGACTCTTGTTCGATTATTAGAGGACAATTGGGGCATGGACGTGTGGTTAGCGCTGTATCTTGACTGGCCTGGATGATCGTTTTTATATTTAGTTTTTACTAGTTGCATAACACAAACTACAAAACCTATGTGAGTGATTACAAAAGGAAACGTTTGTAATCGGAAAAGATTCTTTTCAAAACTAGTTCAGCAGGTTACAAACTTGTCTCTCTTGCTTGCGACCAAGAATACAAATGTCAGAGAAAAGTCTTATTTTTGTTGTTGTTGACATTCTGGTCTGGATCCCTATCGGAAACACCTAGATGTTTAATATCTACTGGCTGATACACTGTCAACAATATCTGTCCGTTTGAAGCACTAATATAGGCCTATCTGTGTCCTCTGATTTGGATCTCACTGTGGTGGTTTGTTTAGGCTGTCTGCTGTCGAGCCCCCGCAATTCCTCCATGTGTGCTCACCTGTGTAGGCCCTACTGGTGCTGAATGATTAGGTCCCCTTGACGTCAGTGTACGCAGCAGATGGAGCATGGTTGTTTGATGTTAAGTACATCAATCACAAGCTATATCCGATGGTGAAGGGAGGTTGTCAGTTGAAGTAGGTCTCGAGACTCAATCTTTTTACGGCTGGGGACGGTGTTGGGACCAGGGGTGGAAGCTGAGGCCATTACCAGGCTGGGGACAGGGGCAGGGGCAGGGGCTGGGGTAGAGGCTGGGGCTGGCATTGTAACAGGGAAGGCAACAGTGTCTGGGGCTCTGTCAGAGCCAGGGCTGGTTGGCAAGGATCCAGGGAACCTTGTGTTGACTGTCATTCATTTCCCTGAGGGGTGGTTGGCTGTGTCCCTTGTTGACACCCCTGTCCTAGCCCTGCTGCCACAGTGGACGTGGACAAGGGCTTCTAGCTTGCTGTGCTTCAACTGAAGACATGGATATACAAAAAGACTTCACTTTTGACCTTGTCATTTTAGACTATTCAGGCATATGTGCTGTTAGAGTGGACATTTTTTCCTCCGGTCACCAGCACACCACTGGTGGAAGAGTATGTGTGTCTCTGACCCAGTTAGCTGCCTTATTGCCGGCAATGCCTGAAAATAACGAGTTCTAAGTGAGTAATACTGAAGATCAAAGTTTCCCCTGACGACTTCTCAGAAGCGTTATGGATGAATGCAACATTGGTGAGTTTAAAGTAGTCCCACACCTTCTTAACAGATTAGCCCAACCCAGGCAGTTCATCCAGACCAGATTAGTTGACCCATACCTAATCTCTCTCTCTCTCTTTCTATCCTATCCATCCACACACCACTGACCCTTACACACCATCTCAATCACTCAGTGTTTACTGACGGGAGATTGGTGTGGTTCCTTCACCACCAGAAGCAGAAGCGGAACTTTCTAGCGTGAAGGCTTGTGAAGCTAGTAGCCGGCCCTACGCAGATAGAGATAGAGCCTCCAGGCTTTGAGGAATGTCCCTGTGGTGTGTAGCAGCCTCCCACCACAGATGTTTGGGTCCCTGTGTGTGCAAGGTCATCCACTTGTTGCATGGTCCTGCTGTACAGTAGGTTGTTATCTGGCAGGCGCCATATTGCTGTGTTGCAATATTCCTGTTTGTGTCAGGCAGAGCGTGAAGGAGAGAGGGCTGGGGGTGGATATTGTGGAGTTAAGTGAGAATGAGGGTTTGAGAGAGAGAATGACAGAGGCGGAGAGAGAGAGACAGAGAGAGACAGAGAGAGACAGAGAGAGACAGAGAGAGACAGAGAGACAGAGAGAGAGAGAGAGAGTGGGCCGGGGACTGTGAGTCATTGTAGGCCTGCAGTATAGGGTGATGTTTGAGCTAAAGGCTACAGGCTTTCATGCACATGAGAGGCATTGGAGGGAGTGGTATGCTGCAATCCAAACAAAAGAAAAACCAACATCATTCATCATCGTGCAGCCACATTTATTGCTGTGTTTCATTATTCATAATAATGGCCAGCAAGTGCAAGTAGGATGGAGAGAGAGAGAGAAAGAGGGAAAGAGGGAAAGGGGGAAAGAGAGAGACAGAAAAGAGAGACAAGACCGAGCTGTTTCAGATGAGGTCACAAAGTGAAGTCACTGATCCCCCGGACATGTGAATGGAGCTTCTAGAACTTCAGGCTGGGTAGTGTAGTTCCAGAAGTTAGTGTGGGTAGTGTAGTTCTCTTCTCCCAGCATGGAGGAGACCACCCCACCCCCCCACCCTTGGAGCCCGGAATACAACACCACAGAGGTTCTGCTCTTGGTCGCATCAGAGACACTAGTTCTTACTAAGAGAGACTACTCTTTTGGCAAAGACTACAAATCCCAAGCCTCGTCTCAGATAGATCAGATTAGTTGATCTAGGTACAATCTCTCTCTCTCTCTCTCTCTCTCTCATCTCTCTCTCTCTCTGCTCTCTCTCTCTGTGTCTCTCTCTCTCTCTCTGTGTCTCTCTCTGTGTCTCTTGTTTCTGTCTACTCTGCTAGGGATGAGTCCATCTGCATTCCTGGGAGATGACAGGCTGGATGACTCAGTGTTCAGACACTGTTGAGTCAGGTGCATCCTTCTCCCCACTGCAAGAGCAAGACACTGAGTTAACCATGACTCTAATATGCATGTGTGTGTACACTGTATCAGCTCTTTGCTCTTCCTGTTCAGAATTAGTATCCGAGCACTGGTTTCCTGCCTCCAACACCAGCGATGGCGACAACAATGTGTGTTTGTGTGGATGTGACAACAGTGTGTGTTTGTGTGGATGTGACAACAGTGTGTGTTTGTGTGGATGTGACAACAGTGTGTGTTTGTGTGGATGTGAGTGGTTCTTTGGTTGACTCCGAAGGTTGTGTTTGTCATCTGTGTCTCAAAAGGCCAGACCCACTCCGGATTTCACTACACAATGCAAATTAAACCTCTCTCTCTCTTTCTCTCACTCTTTCTCTCTCTTCCCTCCATCCTGCCTCCCTGTCTGCTCCACCAACGTTCCATTAGATCTCATTTGCATCGGCTCCGCAGATACTCTCTCCATGTCGGGCCCCTACACAGCCTGCAGAGTCTCCCCACACACCCTGCTTGGCCGGCCCTCAGCGTTAGAGGCCCTGGTTACACTGAGGGACACCAGCGTTAGAGGACCCTGGTTACACTGAGGGACACCAAGCGTTAGAGACCCTGTTTACACTGAGGGACACCAGCGTTAGAGACCCTGGTTACACTGAGAGACACCAGCGTTAGAGACCCTGGTTACCCTGAGAGACACCAGCGTTAGAGACCCTGGTTACCCTGAGAGACACCAGCGTTAGAGACCCTGGTTACCCTAAGAGACACCAGCATTACAGACCCTGGTTACCCTAAGAGACACCAACGTTAGAGACCCTGCCTGTGCCTGTTCCCCTGAGAGCTGGAGAGACACCAGCGTTAGAGACCCTGCCTGTGCCTGTTCCCCTGAGAGCTGGATGAGAACGAGAGGACACTCAGGAGGACGGGGGGAACAGATGGCTGCCACACTCGCACAACACACACCCCATTGTGAGGTCGTCTTGCTTGACCACATTATCCTAACTGCACACACACACATCTCTCCGTTTTCATGTTTCTCAGTATCAGTGTCGCCCCCCCCCCCCTCGTCCCCCCAGCTCTCTCTCTCTCTCACTATCCCTCTCTCTCTCACTATCCCTCTCTCTCTCTCTCTCTCTCTCTCTCTCTCTCTCTCTCTCTCTCTCTCTCTCTCTCTCTCACTATCCCTCTCTCTCTCACTATCCCTCTCTCTCTCACTATCCCTCTCTCTCACTATCCCTCTCTCTCACTATCCCTCTCTCTCTCTCTCTCTCTCTCTCTCTCTCTCTCACTATCCCTCACTCGATCACTCTCCCCCACAGCCCCAGATAAAACAGTACAATGTTGAAAATAGGTATTTGCCCAGACCTGACTTAATGATTTTTATTAATCAATTTCAAGCTTAAGTTCTGAATTATTCCTTATTTCTCTATTCCTTCTCTTTGCTGAGTCAGTTTCCCGCTTTCCCTCCCTTTCTGTGACACATCTCCGTCCCGGGAGAGGGTGCTGAAAGTCCCCCTCGCATCACTTCCTGTCACCTGACCGTGGCTGTGGAGCAGAACAGGAAAGCTTGTATCCGTTGGTTACTGGTTAGGAAGCCGTTTGTGGATTCTCTGGAATGCTGACCCTGCAGATTCTCCTCCTACGACTTGATGCTTGTGGCTGGACAGCCGATGCGGTCGAAACAGGAGCGCTTTTCACAAGTGCAGCTTTGTTTTTAGCTCTCTTAAGGAGCCCACATCGATAACAGGAAACTTGAAAATATGTGTGTTAGTGGTGAAGTTGGTTGTGTGGTGAGTGTCAGTTGGGTCAGGTGGATTTGAATATTAAGTCTCAACTCTGTGATGCTCCCCTCTACTGAATGTTCCAGTATTACTCTGTTATCAGTACACACACACACACTATTACTATTTCCAGAGGTTAAGGTATTTGTGTATGTGCGTGGAATAATATGGGCTTTCTGAGAATGTTCCTGATTAGCCCAAAACACAGCCTCTCTCTCTCTCTCTCTCTCTCTCTCTCTCTCTCTCTCACTATCCCTCTCTCTCTCTCTCTCACACTATCCTTCTCTCTCTCTCTCTCTCTCTCTCTCTCTCTCTCTCTGTGTGTCTCTCTCTCTGTGTCTCTCTCTCTCTCTCTGTGTCTCTCTCTCTGTGTCTCTCTCTCTGTCTCTGTCTCTCTCATCTTTCTCTATGTCTCTCGTTCTTTTCTGTATCTCTCCTCCAACTCAGTTGAGATGTGGAGGCTGAGCAGTGCTCTGCCCTCCCTGCATTATTGATGAGAGGACTCTGTCGGTGTGTGTGTGCGCTAGCGATGCTGACTGTGTGTAGCCTCAGGGTGCTGACTGTGTGTGTGTGTGTGTGTGTTGCAGATAACTGTGAGCTATCCAGCAGCTGAGAACAGGACTGGTAGTCCCCCCCTCCTGCCCACCTGCAGCCATGAATGGTAAGATTCCCGTATGTGTGTGTGGGATTGTGCGTGAGCAGTCATTTTTCTCTGTTTCCATCTGAGAAAAGGGAAAGAGACTGCTGTCACCAGTGTCGGTTTCCCTCTCTCTCTCTCTCTCTCTCTCTCTGTGGGTGTGGGTGTAGGTGTGTGTGTGTGTGTGTGTGGGGGGGGGGGGGGGAGGGTGTGGGAGGGTGTGGGAGGGTGTGGGTTAGTAGAAAGTGTTTACATAAGGTAGTGAAACCAATCAGTTCTCTTTCTGTATACTCAACCTGAGATGTTTATCTTCCAATCACACACACACACACACACTCTGTCTCTCTCTCTCTCTTTACGCTGCTGTGATTGGTCTGTAATTAGATACTCTGGTTATGGGCCGTGTGTCAGAGGAAAATATTAAAAACATGTTTTTTAATATTAAGTATTACTCTTTCTCCCCCTCCCTTCCACAGGGGGCGGTAGTGTGTGGGCCATCACCCCAGAGGAGAGGGGTAAACACGACCAGAAGTTTGACACCCTCTCTCCTGCCATGGGCTTTGTCTCAGGTACACACATGTACACGTACACGCGTACACACACATGCACACGTACACACGTACACACACATGTACACGTACACGTGTACACACACATGTACACGTACAAGCGTACACACACATGTACACATACAAATACACGTGTGTTGAATGACGTCCCTTCTCCTCTCTGCCTCTTTCTTTGGGTCTCTGTCTGGTCTGTGGCTTGCCGTCTCCAGGGGAACAGGCCAGGAAGTTCTTCCTGCAGTCAGGTCTGCCCTCTCCAGTGCTGGCAGAGATCTGGTGAGCAGTGAACACACACACACACTCTCTCTCACACACACACACACACACACACACACACACACACACACACACACACACACACACACACACACACACGGTGACACACTCCAATCATAAAATCTTAATCTCCCAAATTCAAATCACTTCAATTCCCTCTCCCTCTCCCTCAGGGCTCTGGCGGATATGAACAAGGATGGAAAGATGGACAGACTGGAGTTCTCCATCGCTATGAAGCTTATTAAGCTCAAACTGCATGGCACGCCCCTCCCCTCGGCTCTGCCAATCATCATGAAGCAGCCCCCAGTGCCCGCCCCTAGCCACACCCACTCGGCTGCTATGTCCAACTCTCGCTACGGTTATTTTAAATTAAGAGTTTCAAGTCTTTATTTCACCATTTGTAACAAGTACATTAGAATTCATACAAGAGTGTGTTAACACGCTGTTTTGTGTGTGTGTGTCTTCCTCAGGGATGGGCTCTATGCCAAACCTGTCGATGATGCCAGGGGGCGTGGCCATGCTGACCCCCATCCCCATGACAACAACAATCTCACCCATGACCCCCATGACCTCACTCACACCCCTGGTCCCCACGGCAACGGGCATGAGTCCTCTGGTTGGCTCCAGCACCATGCCCCTGCTGCCCTCGCTGGGAAGCCCCGCGCTGCCCAACGGCACCATGGGATTTCTACAGCCCATGCAGAGTGGAATCATGGGAACTGGTGAGAGGAGTCTGCTGTCTGCCTGTCTGTCTGTCTGTCTATTTGTCTGCCTGTCTGTCTGTCTGTGTTCCTGTCTGTCTGTCTGTCTCTGTCTCAGTATATTTCCCTGTCTGTTTCTCTTTCTCTCTCTGTCCAGTTTAATCTAACAGTGTAAATGATTATATGTGTGCCCCTCAGCAAGGGCAGGAAAGGCATGTGTATGCTAATGAGGGAGCTGGAGAGGAGCTGTGTGTGCGTGCGTGCGTGTGTGTGTGTCTGTGTGTCTGTGTGTCTGTGTGTGTGTGTGTGCGTGTGCGTGCGTGTACGTGTACTGACCTCTCTGCTTCTCCCCAGGTCTGACTCTGTCTGGGCCATACTCCTCTCCTCTGGGCTTGTCCTCCTCTCCTGCAGTCAACATGTTCTCCTCTCTGCTGGACCTGGGCTCCAGCAGGTACACACACACACACACACACACACACACACACACACACACACACAGAGATAGCACCTGAGCACACACACACAGACAGATATCAACTAAACACACACGGGTATCACCTCAACACACACACACACACCCATATACAGATATCACCTCAACACACACACCACTCCTCTTCTAGACTGACTCCTCCCCTCCTCCCTCAGCTCCGCCTCCTCCTCCCCCGCCTCCCTGGCGGACGCCTCCCCAAAGACCGCCCCCTCCGACTGGGCCATCCCCCACGCCACCCGCCTCAAATACAGACAGCAGTTCAACAGCCTGGACAAGAACATGACCGGATACCTCTCAGGTGTGTGTGTCTGTGTGGGTGTCTGTGTGTGTGTGTGTGCTCACCAGTCATGCCTCGTCCTCCGCCCCAGCATGTGTGGAATGCAGGAGTGCAGGTGAGGCGGTGTGTCAGTCATCATGTGACCTGCTAGCTTCACATTCCAGCCTCACAGCTCCTCTGTGTCTCCCAGCCTCTGACGGCTCCTCTGTGTCTCGCAGCCTCTGACGGCTCCTCTGTGTCTCCCAGCCTCTGACGGCTCCTCTGTGTCTCACAGCCTCTGACGGCTCCTCTGTGTCTCACAGCCTCTGACGGCTCCTCTGTGTCTCCCAGCCTCTGACGGCTCCTCTGTGTCTCGCAGCCTCTGACGGCTCCTCTGTGTCTCCCAGCCTCTGACGGCTCCTCTGTGTGTCCCAGCCTCTGACGGCTCCTCTGTGTCTCCCAGCCTCTGACGGCTCCTCTGTGTGTCCCAGCCTCTGACGGCTCCTCTGTGTGTCCCAGCCTCTGACGGCTCCTCTGTGTGTCCCAGCCTCTGACGGCTCCTCTGTGTGTCCCAGCCTCTGACGGCTCCTCTGTGTCTCCCAGCCTCTGACGGCTCCTCTGTGTGTCCCAGCCTCTGACGGCTCCTCTGTGTCTCGCAGCCTCTGACGGCTCCTCTGTGTCTCCCAGCCTCTGACGGCTCCTCTGTGTCTCGCAGCCTCTGACGGCTCCTCTGTGTCTCACAGCCTCTGACGGCTCCTCTGTGTCTCCCAGCCTCTGACGGCTCCTGTCCAGTCAAACACTGCTTCCTCTCAGGACTCCCTCATGTCTGGGCCTTTGGTGTGGGATCTAGAAGCATTGAGACACAAACACACTTTCTCACTCACACACACTTATCGCTCTCTTTGTGTGGTGTCTTTAACTGAGGAGAAAGGCCAGGTCTTGCCAGACCTGTTTCTGTGAAACTGTTACGACACAATATAACACACACACACTCTCTCTCGCTCACTCACATGCACACACACACACACACGCATAGACTCTCTCACACACATACACAGAGTTACTGTATCACTCAGACACGCTCACACATGTATTACCACAACACACACTGTCTGAACAGTTTCTGTTTTTCAGGTCTTCAGGTGAGGAACGCCATGGCAACCACTATGCTAAGTCAAACACAGCTGGCAACCATCTGGTGAGAACACCATCATCATCATCATCATCATCATCATTACTCTTATGGACTCAGACTGATCAGTGTTGCCTGTAACCTGTCTCTCTCTAGGACCCTAGCAGACGTAGACAAGGATGGCAAGCTGAAGGGGGAGGAGTTTATCCTGGCCATGCACCTGGTGGATATGGCCAAGACTGGACAGCCCTTACCTCTCAGTCTGCCTGCAGAGCTGATCCCTCCATCACACAGGTACACACACACACACACACACACGCACACACACATTCACTTCCCCTACCCAGGTAAACGTCTCATATCCTGTGTGTGTGTGTGTGTGTGTGTGTAGGAGTGCTGTGAACGGCAGCAGCAGCAGCTCCCTCTATGCTGCCCTGACTGATGACCTGGAAGTGGAACCAGCGCAGAAGACCAGGAGCAACTGTATGTACACACACACACACATACACACAGACTCTCACCCACTCACATACAAATGCACATACGAACACACACTAAAACACTGAAAACTTCGATCCCTCTCCCTCCCTCCCTCTCCTCTCCTCTGGGTGGGCTGCAGTGTCGTTCGAGGACAAGTTCAAGGCCAACCTGGAGCGGGGGAACGCGGAGCTGGAGAAGAGGAGGCTGGCCCTGCAGGAGGCGCAGAGGAGAGAGGAGGAGCGCCGCGGCCAGAAGGAGCGGGACGAGCGGGAGCGGAGAGAGCGGGAGGTCAGGGAGCTGGAGGAGAGGAGGAGGAAGGAGGAGGAGAGGAGGCTGGAGCGACAGAGGGAGCTGGAGAGGCAGAGGGAGGAGGAGAGGCTGAAGGAGGTGGAGAGAAAGGAGGTGAGGGCGCAGGCTGCTGGAAACCTACTCGAGCATGGGGGTGCGTTTCGGCTCGTCATGTTTAAGTGTGTGTGCGTGTGTGTGTGTGTGAGGCGGCCCAGCGGGAGCTGGAGCGTCAGAGGAAGGAAGAGTGGGAGAGGAGGAGGAGAGCAGAGATGCAGAGCCAGAAGGGTCAGGAGCAGGAGGACATCACCCGGCTGAGAGCCAAGAAGAGGAGTCTGGAGATGGAGCTGGAGGCTGTGGTGAGGACACACACACACACACACACACACACACTCATACGCACACATACACACACACACATACATGCTCTCACACACACTCATACACACACATACACACACACATTCACTCAAACCTACAGTCATACTTTTACAGAAATTACATAAAATGCACATTCGTGTGGATGAACTCTTACTTTCTTCTCTCTCACCCCTTCTCCCCTTTTCCCTTTCTGTCCTCGCTTGGTTGCTATCTCTCTCTCTCTTCCCCCTCTCCTCTGTCTCCAGGGTAACAAGCACCGACAGATATCAGACCGTCTGCGCGACGCCCAGAGCAAGAAGAGGGTTCAGAAGAGCGAGCTGGAGATGACCAATCAGAGAAGAGAGACCCGCAGACAGGACATAAACACTTTGCAGAGACAGATGGAGGTGTGTGTGTTTTTCAGCGATTGACTGTATCACCGTATCCTCACCCTCCCTTGTCAAGTCTGTCCCAGCCTGATGATGCGTTTCCTGTTTCCTGTCCTTAAGGAGTACCAGAGGAAGTTGTCCCAGCTCACCCCAGAGCAGCAGAGGCTCAGTGAGAAGGTCAAGAACATGGAGCTCAACAACCTCCCAGGTCTGACTGCACCCTCTCTCTGCCCCTCTATCCCCCCCGCCCGCCCCCTCTCTCTGGGCAGCTCTGCTGACCTGTGTCCCCTGGTCCCCAGTGTCCACCATGTCCACCCTGCGGCGCAGTGTGAGTGAGCGGAACGGAGTGTGCTCCCGGCTGAGGCAGCAGCTGGACGCCCTGGAGAGGGAGACGGCCTCCACCCTGGCCAACATGGACCAGTACAACAACGGCCTGCTGGTGAGAGCACACAGGAGGCCGGGCGGGGCCCAACTGGACCAGGCTGGTCCAAGCCCCTGTAGACTGGACCAGGCTGGGCCAAGCCCCTGTAGACTGGACCAGGCTGGTCCAAGCCCCTGTAGACTGGACCAGGCTGGTCCAAGCCCCTGTAGACTGGACCAGGCTGGTCCAAGCCCCTGTAGACTGGACCAGGCTGGTCCAAGCCCTTGTAGACTGGACCAGGCTGGTCCAAGCCCCTGTAGACTGGACCAGGCTGGTCCAAGCCCCTGTAGACTGGACCAGGCTGGTCCAAGCCCCTGTAGACTGGACCAGGCTGGTCCAAGCCCTTGTAGACTGGACCAGGCTGGTCCAAGCCCCTGTAGACTGGACCAGGCTGGTCCAAGCCCTTGTAGACTGGACCAGGCTGGTCCAAGCCCCTGTAGACTGGACCAGGCTGGTCCAAGCCCTTGTAGACTGGACCAGGCTGGCCAAGCCCCTGTAGACTGGACCAGGCTGGTCCAAGCCCTTGTAGACTGGACCAGGCTGGTCCAAGCCCCTGTAGACTGGACCAGGCTGGTCCAAGCCCCTGTAGACTGGACCAGGCTGGTCCAAGCCCTTGTAGACTGGACCAGGCTGGTCCAAGCCCTGTAGACTGGACCAGGCTGGTCCAAGCCCTTGTAGACTGGACCAGGCTGGTCCAAGCCCCTGTAGACTGGACCAGGCTGGTCCAAGCCCTGTAGACTGGACCAGGCTGGTCCAAGCCCCTGTAGACTGGACCAGGCTGGTCCAAGCCCTGTAGACTGACCAGGCTGGTCCAAGACCTCTGGTCCTGCTTGTAACTGTGTTTCTAACCATCAGCTTCCAGGCTGTTTCTGCCTTCCTTAACCCTCCTCTCTTCCACCCCTCTCTTTTTCTCCTTCTCCTTTCATCCTCTCCCTCTTTCCCCCCTTTTTCCTTAACCATCCTCTCTCTCTCTCTTTCTCTCTCTCTCCTTCATTCCCCTCCCCCCTCGTATCCTACATGTTTATGCCTAACCTCCCCCGAATGCATTCTCCAACCTCTTAAATCTCCCCACCCTGCTGCAGTGTGCTGCTGCAGATGGAAGTGTACTGCAGGGGCTGCTCTCTCTACTGGCCTGCCTTAGTAACCTCTTCTACCTCCTTAAGGTGCTCTCTCTCTGCCTCTCTCTCTCTGCCTCTCTCTCTCTCTCTCTCTCCTCTCTCTGCCTCTCTCTCTCTCTCTTCTGCCTCTCTCTCTCTCTCTCTGCCTCTCTCTCTCTCTCTCTCTCTGCCTCTCTCTCTCTCTGCCTCTCTCTCTCTGCCTCTCTCTCTGCCTCTCTCTCTCTACCTCTCTCTCTCTCTCTCTCTCTGCCTCTCTCTCTCTGCCTCTCTCTCTGCCTCTTGTGCTCTCTCTTTCCCTTTCTCTTTTTGTCTTTCCCAGTTGATCACCCAATTCCTCTGTAGCGCTTCATGTGTGATCTGTGGCTGTCGTGTGTGTGTGTGTCTTAAATCATAATGTTAATACGGCCCAAGTCATTACGTCACCTTCACGTTTTCGTACAAAATCTGTCGCATAGACGTAAATATGCCGTGTGTGTGGGGTGTGTGTGTGTGTGTGGTGTGTGTGTGTGTGTCAGGACCTGAGGGACAGTCAGAGGAAGCAGCAGTCAGCCCTGGAGAAGCTGCAGAGCATCAGGGAGGACAAGCTGAGGGAGCTGAAGAGACTGAGGGAGCAGGAAGAGGACAGGAAGAGGATGGAGGAGGACAGGAAGAGGATGGAGGAGGACAGGAAGAGGATGGAGGAGGAGGAAGCTCAAAGGTAACCTGCTGCTGTGAAAGAGACACACACACACACATTATGAAAAAGACTGTTAAACAAATCGGTAGTATATAGAACCGTAAAATCAAAACAACCCTATTAGCCTCCAAAAGACAAATGTTCTGTCTGGATTATAAAGAGTTTTAAAGAAAAAACTCCTGTCTCGCTCTCCCCTCTCTGTGTCTCTCCTCCCCCCACTCCTCCCCCACTCCTCCTCCTCCCTCCAGGCGTATTAAGCTGGAGAAGGAGCGCCAGTGGCAGGAGAAGCTGCGGAGGGAGGAGGAGGAGATGCAGAGGAGGCTGCAGGAGGAGAGGGAGGCCAAGCTGAGAGAGGAGGAGGAGAGGGAGACCCAGGCCCGTCTCCTGGCCGCCAGGGAGCTGGCCGAGCGAGAGCGCCGGGCCAGGGAGGAGGAGGAGAGGAGGAGGAGGAGGGAGGAGGAGCGGAGGAAAGACGAGGAACGCAAGACGCAGGAGGAGAGGAGACGACAGGAGGAGGAAGACAGGAGGAGGAGGGAGGAAGAGAGGAGGAGGCTGGAGGAGGAGAGGAGGGAGGAGGAGAGGAGGAGGCAGGAGGAGAAGAGAAGGCAGGAGGAAGAGAGGAGGAGGTTGGAGGAGGAGAGGAGAGAGGAGGAGCGTAAGAAAGAGAGGGAGGAGGAGGAGAGGAGACGGCAGCGGGCTGCCGAGGCTGCCGTCAGAGACTCGGAGGAGAGGAAGAGAGCGGAGGAGGCGAGGAGAAAGAGGGAGGAGGAGAAGAAAAGGCAGGATGAGGAGGAGAAGAGGAGGCGCGAGGAAGAAAGGAAAAAAGCAGAGGAGGACAGGAAGAGGGCGGAGGAAGAGAGGAAGAGGAAGGAGGAGGAGAGAGGAAGAGGGCGGATGAGGAGAGGAAGAGGGCGGATGAGGAGAGGAAGAGGGCGGATGAGGAGAGGAAGAGGAAGGAGGAGGAGAAGAGAAGACTGGAGGAGGAGGAGGAGAGGAAGAGGGTGGAGGAGGAGAGGAAGAGGAAGGAGGAGGAGAGGAAGAGGAAGGAGGAGGAGGGGTCCGGCCAGCAGCAGGTGAATGGAGGGAAGTCGGATATCCAGGCGAAGCTGACAGCTCTGCTACGAGGCCTGGAGGAGAGGAAAGGTTCGGAATGCAAACATCTCCTTCCCTGGGGTCATAGGTCACTCATAAACCTCTCTTTACTGGGTCATAGGTCACTCATAACCTCTCTTTACCTGGGGTCATAGGTCACTCATAAACCTCTCTTTACCTGGGGTCATAGGTCACTAACCTCCTTACCTGGGGTCATAGGTCACTGGGTTCAGGCTTAGGAGGCAGGAGCACACATACTTCCTCCTATGTTTGGTCCAGATCAGCCAACAGTCTCTATAGCTAGACTTGGTCAATTATTCCAACTTTCATATACCAAATGGCCAGGCTAAGGTTCTATTACTTTCCCTCAGCTTCCAATGGCTCTATAATTTTATGAATAATACATTTAAAGTGCACCAAGTGAATGGATTGAGAGTTCTGATTTGCTGTTGTCAGAGTGTCTGATACATTTTCATTGGCTGTTCCAGGAGGGCTGCAGCCACAGGCCAGGGAGCACAGGAAGTCAGCCGCTCTCACTTCCTTCCAAGCTCTCTACCCCTTCACCGCCCGCAACAAAGACGAGCTCAGCTTCGAGGCCGATGACATCATCGAGGTAACGACTGTGATGTCATCGAGACGACCTCGGAACTGAAAATCGACGTGTGTATACTGATGTCCGTGTGTGTCTGCTTGTCTGTGTGTGTGTGTGTGTGTGTGTATCGTCCTGTGTGTGTGTGTGTGTGGTCAGGTGGATGAGTCTACGGAGCGTGAGCAGGGCTGGCTGTACGGCAGCGGGCGGGGGAAGATGGGCTGGTTCCCGGAGAGCTACGTGGAGAGGCAGGCCCACCCGCAGGCCCACCCGCAGGCCACGCCCACAGGCGCTCTGTACGCCGTGGTCAACAAACAGGCGCTCAAGCCCCAGGCCTCCATCCACACCTCCGCCGCTGCCCCGGAGCCGGCCGCGCCTGCCAGCGCCCTGCCCAAGTCCGCCTTCACCCCCACACACCATCCCAGTACCGCCCCCTCGGAACAGGGACAGGTACGACCTCTGAGTCCTGGGGAACAGGGCAGGAGGGCACCGGTTGTGTTTGAATGCTGTAGACACATGTTTCTCTCTTTTCCCTCCCTCCCTCCCCCTTCCTTCCTTCCTTCCTACCTTCCTCAAAGAGCTCTCTGATCTAAAACGGAACAATAGGACCAGTCAAGCACTAATACAGAATTCTCTCTCTCTGAATTCCCCTCCTCTGCCTCCCCTCCCCTTCCCCTCCTCCCCCCCCCCCCCCAGGTGGTGGGCACCCTGCTGGCCCAGGCCCTGTGCTCCTGGACAGCCAAGACGGAGAGCCACCTGAACTTCAGTAAGGACGACGTGATCCGCGTGCTGGAGCAGCAGGAGAGCTGGTGGCTGGGGGAGCTGGGGGGGCAGCAGGGCTGGTTCCCCAAGACCTACGTGGCTCTGCTGGGGGAGGACGAACCCGCCGAGTGAGGATGCACTCATACATACACACACATATATATCTGTACATGCATATACTTATTAGAGCCTGACTGATAAAGGATTTTTAAGGCCGATATCGATACTAATATTTGGTGAAATCCGATATTCCGATATATCGGAATATCGGATTTGACTCTCGACTCTGGCTGGATCAGCTGGTTGTAGGGTTTGTGGCGTTCTAAACAGGGACGTTGTAGAGTGCCTTCTGGTGGACAAACTATGCAACGCCAACACTCATTACATGGTTGAAGGGTGTTTCGTCCATTTTTTTTACTTTTTTTAAATAATATTAATTTATCGTCCATTATAAATGCCGTTACCAATAGTTTGGAAAATGCCTGATATTGTCTGATTAATATCGGCCCGCCGATAAATCTGTCGGGCTCTAATGCTTATATACACACACACAGAGGAGGAAGCATGTAGACAGACAGGCGTACCCAAATATAAACCCACAGACACACACTGTTCCCAGCTATGCACATATTTGTGGTTGTTATCGCAGATTTATCAGTGAAGTAATCCAGTCATGTGTACAGTTCCTGTGTGTGTGTGTAACTGTAACTGTAACAAAGGGCATGGGACAAAGGTAATAACTGGGGTTAATTCCTGCAATATTTATTGTGAAAACAAGTCTTTACTTCTACTTTAGATATCTCTACATAGTTTTTACCCTGAAGAGAATTATTTGCTAAATCTTGATGAAATGCTTTTCGTTTGTCTGTTTACAGCTCTGTGTTTTCTGATGGATCTGACAACAATGAGGGTTCCCAACAAGAAGGTATGGAAGCCTTGTGGAGGGATGGGAGGGAGGGAGGGAGGGAGGGAGGCAGGCAGGGAGGGAGGGAGGCAGGGAGGGAGGCAGGGAGGGAGGGAGGGAGGCAGGGAGGGAGGGAGGGAGGCAGGGAGGGAGGCAGGGAGGGATATGATGGAGGGAGCGTTCTCCACCCTGCCCCCCAGGGTGGAGGTGGTGGAAGCACAACTCAGGGGACAGAGGTTGGGGGTTCTAATCTCTTGTTGCTGTGTTTATATGGAATCTCTGAAAGACATGCTCTGTCCTAATCTGTTGTTGTGAATAGGAACAGGTGTCAGAGACTGACTGCGTTACTTCCGTCACAGATTACACACCTCAGTAAACACACACGCGCGCACACATTTTCTGCCACACAAACACACATCCATGAACCCCCATACTCCCCCACCCCCTTTCCCACACACACACTCACTCACCCCTCCTAAAAATACGGAAGGCCATGGCCCTGTAGTCTGACCACACACACACACTCACACACACACACACGTGGACTACACACACACACACACACACACACGTGGACTACACACACACACACACTCTCACACACACACACTCACGACACACGTGCAGACCCCTCACCTCACGGTTGACCTCTGACCCCCTCCAGAGTTCGTGGCCCTGTACACGTACGAGAGCCCGGAGCCAGGGGACCTGACCTTCAGGGAGGGTGACATCATCCTGGTGAGCCAGCGTGAGGGGGACTGGTGGAGGGGCTGCACAGGGGACCGTGCCGGCCTCTTCCCCTCCAACTACGTCAAGCCTAAAGAGGCTGAGGTACGGACACACGAGACACACACACACACACACACTGGGTACACACACACACACTGGTGTACACACACACACACTGGTGTACACACACACACACTGGGTACACACACGATCTTACATTTACATTTAGTCATTTAGCAGACGCTCTTATCCAGAGCGACTTACAGTAAGTACAGGGACATTCTCCCCGAGGCAAGTAGGGTGAAGTGCCTTGCCCAAGGACGCAACGTAATTTCGCAGGGCCAGGAATCGAACCGGCAACCTTCTGATCAATAGCCCGCTCAGCCACCTGACCCCCATCTCCCCCCCCCCCCCCCCCACCCTCTTACAAGACACACGCAGAGAATTGTACACACGCCTACTCTTGCGCAAACACACGCATGTAGAAATGTGTGCACATTCTTACAAAGCACACGCAGAAATGAGCACACGTTCTTGCAGACACACACTCTTACGAAATCCACGCTCAGGCATGCACGCACATGAACAGAGTGTAGGGAGAGATCTAACAGACCTGTACTTCCTGTTTCCCATCAGCCCTCTGGAGGCCCAGGGAAGCCCGGACCACCTGGCAAGAAGCCAGGTACATCCACCCCCCTCCTCCATAAACACACACACCTACACACACACACATACTGTATTTTGGAAATACACGTGTGAGTCCATGTGTACAGTATGTGTGTGTGTGTGTGTGTGTGTGTGTGTGTGTGTGTAGAGATCGCCCAGGTAACCACGGCGTACTCGGCCAGTGGCACAGAGCAGCTGAGTGTGGCTCCTGGCCAGCTGATCCTCATCCTCAGCAAGAACGCCTCCGGCTGGTGGCTCGGGGAACTGCAGGTCAGCCCTGTCCTTCACCCTTATACCAACTGACCCACCCATAATGGTTACTGGAGGAGGTGTGTGATGTGTGTGTGTGTGTGTGTGTGTGTGTGTGTCCTCTCCTCAGGCTCGTGGGAGGAAGCGGCAGAAGGGCTGGTTTCCTGCTTCTCATGTCAAGATGCTGGGCTCCAGCAGCGGCAAGTCTACACCTGCCCCTCTGCCAGGTAATACACACCACACCCACACACACCCACACACACACCCACACACACACACACACACACACACACGTGTGTATAAGAGTTCACATAGACATACAAACGAATGTACTTACATTTACATTTAGTCATTTAGCAGACTTACAGTAAGTACAGGGACATTCCCCCAAGGCAAGTAGGGTGAAGTGCCTTGCCCAAGGACACAACGTCATTTGCACAGCCAGGAATCGAACCGGTAACCTTCAGATTACTAGCCCGACTCCCTAACCGCTCAGCCATCTGACTTCCACCCACATTCAGACTCACACAAAACCTTTCTGTTTTTCCTCCCACTCTAACCCTCTCCTTGCCCCGGCAGTGTGCCAGGTCATCGCCATGTACGACTACAAGGCAGCCAATGAGGACGAGATGAGCATCTCCAAGGGTCAGCTGATCAACGTGCTGGACAAGAACGACCCTGATTGGTGGAGAGGAGATGTCAACGGGGTCACCGCCCTGTTCCCCGCCAATTACGTCAAGATGACCACCACAGAGTCCGACCCCAGCCAGCAATGTGAGTAGCGAACCCTAGCCATGACCGCGTGAGGTCAGAGGTCACTCCTGGGGTTAGACATGAGGTTGGAGGTCACAGGGTTGGAGATGGGGAGGTCCTCTGGACCACGGCCAAACAGAGCCAGCTGTGTCTGGGGTAGATGAGGTAGATGAGGTAGATGGGAAGCAGGGTCTGGAGTGGATGCTCTGGAGGTACCAGACATGTCTGACCTGGACCCTCCTCATCAAGTTTCTTTCTTCCAACATTCATTCTTCTCACACGCTTTTTCCTGTCACTCTTTTTCCCCTCTCTCCCTTTCCTTCTCCTCTTGGCCCTCATCGCTCTCTCTATCTCTCTCTCTCTCTCTCTCTCTGTGTGTGTGTAGGGTGGTAGAGTCTTCCTCCTCTTCCTCTCCTCCTCCTCTTGGCCTATGAGAGACCCACTTCCCTATCAGTGGGCGGAACTGTTTGGAGACTCCACCCACTACAACTAACTCCACCCCTACCCTCCTTCCTGCCCTACCTGCCTGTCTGTTTCCCTCCACACCTGTCTACCTGCCTGTCTGCCTGTCTAGCTGCCTGCCTGCCTGTCTGAGATTGAGCAGATCCGTCCATGTCAGTAACGTAGTAGGTGCCAGAGCAGAGAGCATGGGGACTAGCTAGACCAGCCCAGGCTCTCACAGGACGGAGGACTTCCTGCAGGTGACCTGCTGTGAGTTCATCTCTCCTGGTCTGGCTGGATCCCTGGACAGCTGGTCTTCAGCGAGGTCCTCTGGAGACCAGACCAGAGTAGTGGGTCTCTGGGTCTCTCTGTGGCTTCACTGTTCTCCCTCTCTCCCTCTCTCCCTCCCCCTGTCCACTTGTCCTCTTCCCCCCTCTCACCCCTGACATTCTCTCTCTCCCTTCATCTCTTCTCTATAAGCCCAGCCGGTCTGCTCAACTATCTCACACCAAAACAGACTGATAGTTCACTTTAGTGAACATGGCTCTGAGTAGCGTACTACAGCACCTTAGTGAACATGGCTCTGAGTAGCGTACTACAGCACCTTAGTGAACATGGCTCTGAGTAGCGTACTACAGCACCTTAGTGAACATGGCTCTGAGTAGCGTACTACAGCACCTTAGTGAACATGGCTCTGAGTAGCGTACTACAGCACCTTAGTGAACATGGCTCTGAGTAGAGTACTACAGCACCTTAGTGAACATGGCTCTGAGTAGAGGACTACAGCACCTTAGTGAACATGGCTCTGAGTAGAGTACTACAGCACCTTAGTGAACATGGCTCTGAGTAGCGTACTACAGCACCTTAGTGAACATGGCTCTGAGTAGAGTACTACAGCACCTTAGTGAACATGGCTCTGAGTAGCGTACTACAGCACCTTAGTGAACATGGCTCTGAGTAGAGTACTACAGCACCTTAGTGAACATGGCTCTGAGTAGAGTACTACAGCACCTTAGTGAACATGGCTCTGAGTAGAGGACTACAGCACCTTAGTGAACATGGCTCTGAGTAGCGTACTACAGCACCTTAGTGAACATGGCTCTGAGTAGAGGACTACAGCACCTTAGTGAACATGGCTCTGAGTAGTGTACTACAGCACCTTAGTGAACATGGCTGGTGCTGTTGATGGTATGTTTGTGTGTTGTGCTTCTGTAACACAGCCAGGAAAGCTTGTCTCCCGCCCCCCACCCCCTTCTCCTGTGTTTAGTTGTGTCCCGTCACCCCCCCCCCCCCCCTCCCCAGGCTCCCCTGTGCTCAGACAGCTACATGTGCCTTGTGAACTTGAACTGGGACATTAAAGGTTGGTTTGGAATGACGTTTTGTACTGTTTTCACTCTCCGATAGAAAGTTCATTCACAGGCAAGTCGCTTTGTCTCTGAGTCAATCTGTGTGTGTTTACAGTCATCACATGCGTAGTCAACAGAGGAAGGCTGTGTGTGCGTGTCTATCTGCGTGCGTGTGTGTGTGTGTGTGTGTGTATACTGCATAAGGTTATGTGGTTACGAAGGTGCACAAAGTCATTCAGTCAGCCAGAGTAGGCTTCCTGTTTCCTGTCGCCTTCACATCTCCAGGCCTTGTTCCTGGTTTGGAAAGGTTGCCCAGGGAAACCAGAGGTTATGTCCTCACTGAGCATGTGCAGAGCCCCCACCACCCACCACCCCTTGTTTTGGTCCAAACAGATTGTCTGAGCTGGCTTTCAGTGGGCCTGGCCTCAGCAGGGAAGAACAACAGAGGCACAGAGCAGGGTTGTGGAGAGGGGGAGAGAGAAGAGAGGGGGAGAGAGAAGAGAGGGGGAGAGAGAAGAGAGGGGGAGAGAGAAGAGAGGGGGAGAGAACAGCAGAACTGAGACAGAAAGAGAAAAAGGAGTGAGAGAGATGGTGAGTTTACAGCGCGAAGGCCGGCTCCAGTTTTTGAGGCTGTGGGATGAGGTGAAGGAAGGGGATGAGGGGATGAGAGAGGGAGAGGAGGGGGGTGATGGGAGAAGGGGAGGAGAGTGGAGAGAGGGAGAGCCAGAGGCGGAGTGTGTAGGATTCCAGGGTTCCCCGAATGGACACTCTGTACCAGGTAAGAAACATCTTACTGTGGAGTCTGGTTGCTCCTGTTTGTGTGTGTGTGTGTGTGTGTGTGTGTGTGTGTGGTACTGTATAGGCTGTGTGAGGTATGGTTTGTGTGTGTGTGTGTGTGTGAGAGAGAGAGAGAGAGAGAGAGAGAGAGGTTTGGTGTGTGTGTTGAGGTTTGCTGCTCTACATTCTGTTTGTCGACAGACTTTATTAAACTTGTCTTTCTCATCCCCTCTTTCCTTCCCTCACATCTCTCCTTTCTCTGTATCCTCTCCCCCTGTCTCCCCCAGGGTGTGCTGACCTCACCAGTCTGGACAGCATGACCCCTCAGGAGAGGAAGAGGCAGGGCTACATCCACGAGCTGCTTCAGACGGAGGAGAGATACGTGGAGGACCTGCAGATCGTCCTGGAGGTAACACACACACACTTACTCACACACACACTGTCAGACACTTACTCTCTCTCACACACACACACACACACACACACTTACTCACACACACACACTTACTCACACAAACACACAGTCAGACACTTACTCACACACACACAGACACTTACTCACACAGACACTTACTCACACACACACGCACAGTCAGACAGACACTCGTATAAATGTGTGTCTGTCCGTCCCCCCTCCCTGAGCTGTGCTGGTGTGTTGAGCAGGTGTTCCACAAGCCCATGTCTGAGTCCGGCCGCTTGCCAGAGGCAGAGATGGCCATGATCTTCGTTAACTGGAAGGAGCTCATCGCCTGCAACACCAAACTGCTCAAGTATGTGTGTGTGTGTGTGTGTGTGGCTTTGACATGGCCCCTCAGTCCCTGTACCTGTCTGCATGTCAGTTTAGTTGTGTGTGTTGGTAAGTAGTAAATGCCTACGTGTGTGTGTGAAGGGCCCTGCGCGTGCGTAAGAAGACCGGGGGGGAGAACATGCCGGTGCAGGTGGTGGGGGACATCCTGGCTGCAGAGCTGGCTCACATGCAGCCCTACATCCGCTTCTGCTCCTGCCAGCTGAACGCTGCCGCCCTGCTGCAGAGCCGCACCGACAACGAGCCGGACTTCAAACACTTCTCAAGGTGGGGCAGGTTCAGACAGGTCGATCCTGTCTGAACTGGGCTAGTGATGATGCTTAATGTTTATTGTTGTTGTTACGTTTGTTGTTCCCTCCTTCAGAAAATCGCTACAGACTACAGGTGTAAAGGCATGCCTCTGTCCAGCTTCCTGCTCAAGCCCATGCAGAGGATCACACGCTACCCTCTCCACATCAAGAATGTAAGACACTGTGTCCTATGGCCACTCATGTTGTGTCTGTATAAATGTACATGGGTTTTTTTTTCACTCCAATTCGAATGTGTGTAGCTGTAAGGTGCTGTGTTTATTGATCTCTCCGCACGTACGTGTGTGTGTGTGTGTGTGTGTGTGTGTGTAGATCCTGGAGAGCACCCAGGAGGGCCACGTGGACCGGGGCCCCCTGCAGGAGGCGCTGGGAGCGGGCGGAGGAGCTGTGCTCCCAGGTCAACGAGGGCGTCAGGGAGAAGGAGAACTCAGACAGGCTGGAGTGGATCCAGGCTCACGTGCAGTGTGAGGGCGTCACTGAGGTACACACACACACAAGCAGGTTCTCTCCCTCACACACAAGCTCGCCTATTCTCTGTCACACACACTCACCCCCCCCCCCCCCCACACACACACACACACACTCACCCCCCCCCCCCCCACACACACACACACACACACACACACACACGTAAGCCCTCCCCCATGTGTGTCTGCAGAACCTGGTGTTTAACTCCCTGACCAACCTGCTGGGGCCCAGGAAGCTGCTCCACAGCGGCCGGGTGTTCAAGGCCAAGAGCAACAAGGAGCTGTGGGCCTTCCTGTTCAACGACTTCCTGCTGCTCCACCCACGCCACCAAGCAGTTCAGCGCCTCGGGCCCCGACAAGCTGTTCAGCTACAAGAACAACACCCAGCTCAAGATGTACAAGCCGGTGAGAGACACACACACACACTAACTCACACACCCACACACACACTAACTCTCACACACACACACACACTCATGCACACACACACTTGTCTTATGTCAGTCTGTGATTCGTTTTATTATTATTATTATTTAGTATAGGTCTATGACAGCCGTATGTAGGTCTATAACAGCCTTGTGTAGGTCTATGACAGCCTTATGTAGCTCTATGACAGCCTTGTGTAGGTCTATGACAGCCTTGTGTAGGTCTATGGCAGCCTTATGTAGCTCTATGACAGCCGTATGTAGCTCTATGACAGCCTTATGTAGCTCTATGATAGCCTTGTGTAGCTCTATGACAGGGTGTTGTCTCTCTGCAGCCGGTGTTTCTGAATGAGGTTCTGGTGAAGCTTCCTGACCCGTCCAGCGACGAGCCCGTCTTCCACATCTCTCACATCGACAGAGTCTACGTCCTCAAAACAGAGAACATCAACGAGAGGTAACACACGCACACACAGAGAGAGAGGTTATCATAACAGTGGCTACACAGTACAGCATATACACTCTTGATTCTTTCATCTTTGGTCATTGTGCGTGTGTGTGTGTGCTTGTCAGGACCGCCTGGGTGCAGAAGATCAAGGCAGCGTCGGAGGACTTCATCGAGACAGAGAAGAAGAAGAGAGAGAAGGCGTACCAAGGTCAGCTGCCCCACTCCCCTGCTCAGCTCTGGTCTGACCGTTTCACTGTCTGACCGACTGGTCTAAATGACTGTTTCACTGTCTGACTGACCATCCTTATATTCGTGTGGATTATAGTCCATCCATAGTAGTGTTTCTTCTTGTTACTATCCTGGGACTGGTGTGGGTCTACAGGACAGAGTTTGATGTGTTACTGCCTGTTTCTCCAGCTCGCTCTATGAAGGCCAGTGGGATTGGCCGTCTGCTCGTCACCATCCTGGAGGCCACCGAGCTGAAGTCCTGCAAAGCCAATGGTGACACACACACACACACGTATACATATGCACTTACACACTGTACATACACATATAGACACACACACATGACAGTGCACGCAGTACACAGTCTAACTCCCTCCGTCCCCATCCCCATCTCTCCTCCCTCCCTCACACCTCCTATCCTCCCTCCCTTCCTCCCTCCTCTCTCCCTCCCACCTTCCTCCCTCTCTCTCCTCCTTCCCTCCCTCCTTCCCTCCCCCCCTCCCTCCCTCCAGGGAAGAGTAACCCGTACTGTGAGGTCACCATGGGAGCCCAGATCTACACCTCCAGAACGCTGACAGACACCCTCAACCCCAAGTGGAACTTCAACTGTCAGTTCCACATCCGGGACCTGTACCAGGATGTGCTGTGCATCACCATCTTCGAGAGGGACCAGTTCTCCCCCGACGGTCAGTCAGCTGCCTAGAATGTTTGTGTTAGTCGGGTGACACTCTTCAAGACTCCGTATGGGCGTTCAAATAACCAGTTGACACGCAGCATCTGGTCAACGTTAGGGCTTAATTACTCTCTCTCTCTCTCTCTCTCTCTCCTCTCTCTCTCCTCTCTCTCTCTCTCTCTCTCTCTGTCCCTCTCTCTCTCTCTGTCCCTCTCGCTCGCTCGCGCTCTCTCTCTCTCTCTCTCTGTCTCTCTCTCTGTCCCTCTTTCTGTCCCTCTCTCTCTGTCCCTCTCTCTCTGTCCTCCTCTCTCTTCCTCTCTCCCTCTCCTCTCTCTTCCTCTCTCCTCTCTCTCCTCTCTCTCTCTCTCTCCTCTCTCTCTTCCTCTCTCTCTCTTCCTCTCTCTCTCCCTCTCTCTCTCTTCCTCTCTCTCCCCCTCAATTCCTCCCCTCAGACTTTCTGGGTCGTACAGAGGTTCCCGTGGCGACCATAAAGAAGGAGCTGGAGAACAAGGGCGCAGCGACCCGCCGTCTCCTCCTGCACGAGGTGGCCACCGGAGAGGTCTGGGTCCGCCTCGACCTGCAGCTCTTCCCCAGCAAGACGGCCGCGCCCAAGTAGGGGAGGGCCACGCCCACCGCCAGGGGTGTCACTCACCTGATGATGTCACCGAGGGCTCCCGACGTCCTGTAGAGTCTTGAGGACGGGAGTCTTAGTTTCAGGAACGAGTCTTAGTTTGGGAAGAGAGTCTTAGTTTCAGGAACAAGTCTTAGTTTGGGAAGAGAGTCTTAGTTTCAGGAACAAGCCTTAGTTTGGGAAGAGTCTTAGTTTCAGGAACAAGCCTTAGTTTGGGGAGAGAGTCTTAGTTTTCAGGAACGAGTCTTAGTTTCAGGAACGAGTCTTAGTTTGGCGAGAGAGTCTTAGTTTGGCGAGAGAGTCTTAGTTAACCACTGGATGTGATGTGAGGATATCTCAGGATTTCTACATTATTTCTTCCTCTGTGTCTATAGTACTGCACATTCAGACCTCTTATGACAACGTATGATAAGGTATGCAGTAGACATCTGTCTCTGCCTCTGGTGGGATTCCCAGTGCCTGAGCCAGGAAGCTGGAGAGCAGAGTTGTTCGGGAGCAGGAAGCAGGAAACAGGAAACAGGAAGCAGGAAGTGGTTCCTGGTTGAGGAAGGCCTTCACATAGGGCTCTACACGGACGCTTGTAACCAAATCACCTTGGGAAAATAGTTTATAATAATAATTGAATAGCTGTTTGCATTTTTTGTTGTTGATTACGTCAGTCTACTAGCACCAGTAACAAACACCACCAAGTTTCAGTTCCTTTTATTGTCAATAAACTTTTTTTGTGTCTTTTTTAATGTAATCTCATCCGACGGTTGAAGTAGCACTGTAAACCGAAAATGGGCGTCGTTTTGAGGGTGGAGTTGGGTGGAGGTGGGGTGGAGGTGGGGTGGAGGAGGGGTGGAGGGGGTGGTTGGGGTTCTCCTTTAGTTCTAATTGCCTATTTTCAACTCTAGAAAAGTATAGTCTTCCCTCCCTCGGGTTAACCTCTGACCTTCCAGGACTGGAGAGGTGTGAACGCAGTTCCCCTCAGGCCCACAGCGTCATGTCAGACCAGTGACTCTGCTGATACAGCCTGATACTGCCTGTACTGCCCCCTGGTGTCCTGGCTGCTCATGGCAGGTGCTGTAGGAGTTTATTTATTTTTATTTATGCGTACATGACTATCCTGAGGTTAATGCCGACCAGTTCCACAGGTGTTGTGATGTGTGCGTGCGTGTTGATGGTGGGATCGCGTCAGTGCTTAGGACAAAAACCTCATGCTGTTTTAGCAGCTGAAATTCCACTCCACACTCCTCCTTCAACACCTCGGTGTATTTGTCTAGCTGTAACTCTTTAGTTCATGTATGTTTGAATTTTTGTTTCTTTTACTTTGACATTGGTTGATATGTTAGTTGGCCCTGTGCCGCCTGTTTAAAATCAGCCTGCTCCTATGTTCACTGTTGTCTTGTATGAAACTCCTCCAATCAGGGTTCTATAAGGATAATAAAAGGTATTCAAATCAACCGTGTGTATGTTTGTGCGCTGAACAAAAGGTTTCTCAAAACGTACAGTAACAGAAGAAATGTTTTTAATAGATTATTGAATACTGTATTCTTCCTCCTCCTCTATCTCCACCTCTGTCTTCTTTTTCTTTTCTTTTCTCCCTCACTCTCATTCTCTCCTTTCTTGACTCATTATCTCGTCTCCTTCACTTTATCCTCTCATGCACATCAGGCTCTCTCCCTCCCTCCACCCTCCCATCACCTCATCCTCCCCTTCTCTACACTCCTCTCTCCTAATTATTTATCCTCCTCCATCACCACACCAGCCCTCCCCTCACTTACACTCTCTCCCTCTCCTCATCATTCTCAAAAAACTAGAAAAGTCACACACACACCACACTTAACGGGAATAAGAA
>CM042873.1:2468122-2508122 GCA_023658055.1 Thaleichthys pacificus
CCAGGGGTGTTCACTCACCTGATGATGTCACCGAGGGCTCCCGACGTCCTGGAGAGTCTTGAGGACGGAGTCTTAGTTTCAGGAACGAGTCTTAGTTTGGGAAGAGAGTCTTAGTTTCAGGAACAAGTCTTAGTTTGGGAAGAGAGTCTTAGTTTTCAGGAACAAGCCTTAGTTTGGGAAGAGTCTTAGTTTCAGGAACAAGCCTTAGTTTGGGGAGAGAGTCTTAGTTTTCAGGAACAAGCCTTAGTTTGGGAAGAGTCTTAGTTTCAGGAACAAGCCTTAGTTTGGGGAGAGAGTCTTAGTTTCAGGAACAAGCCTTAGTTTGGGGAGAGAGTCTTAGTTTCAGGAACAAGCCTTAGTTTGGCGAGAGAGTCTTAGTTAACCACTGGATGTGATGTGAGGATATCTCAGGATTTCTACATTCTTTCTTCCTCTGTGTCTATAGTACTGCACATTCAGACCTCTTATGACAACGTATGATAAGGTATGCAGTAGACATCTGTCTCTGCCTCTGGTGGGATTCCCAGTGCCTGAGCCAGGAAGCTGGAGAGCAGAGTTGTTCGGGAGCAGGAAGCAGGAAACAGGAAACAGGAAGCAGGAAGTGGTTCCTGGTTGAGGAAGGGCCTTCACATAGGGCTCTACACGGACGCTTGTAACCAAATCACCTTGGGAAAATAGTTTATAATAATAATTGAATAGCTGTTTGCATTTTTTGTTGTTGATTACGTCAGTCTACTAGCACCAGTAACAAACACCACCAAGTTTCAGTTCCTTTTATTGTCAATAAAACTTTTTTTGTGTCTTTTTTAATGTAATCTCATCCGACGGTTTGAAGTAGCACTGTAACCCGAAATGGGCGTCGTTTTGAGGGTGGAGGTGGGGTGGAGGTGGGGTGGAGGTGGGGTGGAGGAGGGGTGGAGGAGGGGTGGAGGGGGTTGGTTGGGGTTCTCCTTTAGTTCTAATTGCCATTTTCAACTCTAGAAAGAATAGTCTTCCCTCCCTCGGGTTAACCTCTGACCTTCCAGGACTGGAGAGGTGTGAACGCAGTTCCCCTCAGGCCCACAGCGTCATGTCAGACCAGTGACTCTGCTGATACAGCCTGATACTGCCTGTACTGCCCCCTGGTGTCCTGGCTGCTCATGGCAGGTGCTGTAGGAGTTTATTTATTTTTATTTATGCGTACATGACTATCCTGAGGTTAATGCCGACCAGTTCCACAGGTGTTGTGATGTGTGCGTGCGTGTTGATGGTGGGATCGCGTCAGTGCTTAGGACAAAAACCTCATGCTGTTTTAGCAGCTGAAATTCCACTCCACACTCCTCCTTCAACACCTCGGTGTATTTGTCTAGCTGTAACTCTTTAGTTCATGTATGTTTGAATTTTTTGTTTCTTTTACTTTGACATTGGTTGATATGTTAGTTGGCCCCTGTGCCGCCTGTTTAAAATCAGCCTGCTCCTATGTTCACTGTTGTCTTGTATGAAACTCCTCCAATCAGGGTTCTATAAGGATAATAAAAGGTATTCAAATCAACCGTGTGTATGTTTGTGCGCTGAACAAAAGGTTTCTCAAAACGTACAGTAACAGAAGAAATGTTTTTAATAGATTATTGATATACTGTATTCTTCCTCCTCCTCTATCTCCACCTCTGTCTTCCTTTTTTCTTTTCTTTTCTCCCTCACTCTCATTCTCTCCTTTCTTGACTCATTATCTCGTCTCCTTCACTTTATCCTCTCATGCACATCAGGCTCTCTCCCTCCCTCCACCCTCCCATCACCTCATCCTCCCCTTCTCTACACTCCTCTCTCCTAATTATTTATCCTCCTCCATCACCACCACCCGCCCTCCCCTCACTCTACACTCTCTCCCTCTCCTCCTCCATCTCCACCACCCACCCTCCCTCCCCTCACTCTACACTCTCTCCCTCTCCTCCACCACCACCCTCCCCTCACTCTACACTCTCTCCCTCTCCTCCACCACCACCCTCCCTCCCTAGACCTGACACTGCTGGTCCTGCTGCCTCTCCTCCACCACCACCCTCCCCGTCAGGGTGTAGCTCAGGCCCCTCCAGTTGAGCACGTTTCCGGGCGTGTAGTTGAGGTCGGCGGTGAACCTGCGGATCTCGCAGGGTGACAGGACGTAGTCCCACATGTGGACGTCGCTGACGCTGCCCACGAAGGCCTGCTCCTTGCTGAACCCCCCCCCGTACGAGTCCTGCTCCTGCCCCAGCAGGATGACGGGGCTCCCGTCCAGGCCCCGCCCCGCTGTAGCTCTGCCTGCGCGTGCTGGCCTTGCCGTTGACCCACAGCTGGCCCAGCCCGCTAGCCGAGTCCCAGGTGCCGCACGTGGCTGACCAGGTGTTGAGGAGGTCAGGCAGCTCTTTGAAGGCCAGGCCGACGTCCCTGATCCAGAAGGTCACGGAGCCAAGAGTGTTATCTTTGTAGAGCAGGATGTCGTTGTGATGGGAGGGCGTTGCCATGGAGAACAGGGACTGGCCCTTCCTCTGATCAGTGAAATACCTGGAGGAGAGGGACGGCGCACACACACGTTGACACGTGTGGGGGTCAGATGGCTGAGCGGTTAGGGGAATCGCGTTATTGATCAGAACGTTGCCGGTTCAATTCCCGGCCGTGCCACATGACGTTGTGTCCTTGGGCAAGGGCACTTCACCCTACTTGCCTCGGGGGGAATGTCCCTGTACTTACTGTAAGTTGCTCTGGATAAGAGCGGTCTGCTAAATGACTCAAATGTAAATGACACATACAGACACATGGGAGAAGGGTGTAGCTTAGTGGTTAGAGCACCTCACTACAATCAAGAGGTCGCAGGTTCAAGTTCTCCCTCCTCTGTGCTGTGTGTTGTTTTGGATAAAAGGGCTAAATTAAAACATTACTACCTGAGACACACGGTGACAGAGGCAGATATCTTCTTGGTTGGAATGAGCTTAGCGTAGGCAGAGTCCGACTCCGCTGGGAAGGTGAACATCTTAGCACTCAGATCTGCAGGGATGGCGAACATTATAACGTAGCTGTCTGAAACGTGACATTATTCATCTGAATCTATGCTATATGTACAGTAGGATATATATATATAATGTCTAACTTAGAATTTAAAAAATGCATAGTATGAATACATTTAGATCACTGCCACAGCATGGATCAAATACGTTGTTAGTTATTTACATTCACATTTAGTGATTTAGCAGACGCTCTTATCCAGAGCGACTTACAGTAAGTACAGGACATTCCCCCCCGAGGCAAGTAGGGTGAAGTGCCTTGCCCAAGGACACAACGTAATTTTGGCATGGCCGGGGAATCGAACTGGCGACCTTCAGATTACTAGCCCGACTCCCTCACCGCTCAGCCACCTGACTCTCAGTTATTTCCTCCCAAGCAGTCACAAGTGCCCACAGATTAGCATGGAGGCCTTCAGAGAAGACAAGGAGAGACTCCCCAAAATGCAGAAAAGAAAATGGAAGAAGCGTCGAGAGGAGCAGTGAGGGATCCCCTCCTCCAGAGACGGTTGATCTGAATCACACCATCAAACACCCTAATAACATCCATCCTTTACAATTCATATAGGCAGATCTAGACATTTTAAACGTATCTTGACTTATTACAAACTAAATCCAAACCAACTTGCGCCGGTTTAACTATTTGTATGTTGCTTTGGAAAAAATGGTTTCATAAATAACGTGTAATGAAGTATGAAGGAAGAACTCACCCTGAGGAGCGGACCAGCACACAGTCGTCATGACGACCACCAGGAACAGTCCCTCCATCTGACCGGGCGACATTGTTAGAATACTGTCAGGTATTGCTGCTATACAGAATGTAGTTGGAGATATGGTACCCCAATCGTACTTCTGATGTCCTTTTTATACTTGTGTGTGCGTGTGTGTGCGTGTGAGTGAGTATGTGTGCGAGTGTGCGTGTGTGTGTGTTTGTGTGTAATGAAACAGAAGTATCAGCTGAACAGGGTGTTGGCGGGTCTGTAAGTGTCTTGATAGGAGTTCGGTTACCTCTGGACTGACTCAGTTCCCCTGGTGTTGGAGCAGGACAGTTGTGCGTGTGTGATGGACCGTACACTCTGTGTGTGTGAGTGTGTGTGATGGACAGTACACTCTGTGTGTGGGTGTGTGAGTGTGTGTGTGTGATGGACCGTACACTCTGTGTGTGTGTGTGTGTGAGTGTGTGTGTGTGATGAACAGTACACTCTGTGTGTGTGTGTGTGTGTGAGTGTGTGTGTGTGTGATGGACAGCACACTCTGTGTGTGTGTGTGTGTGTGAGTGTGTGTGTGTGATGGACAGTACACTCTGTGTGTGTGTGTGTGATGGACAGTACACTCTGTGTGTGTGTGTGTGTGTGAGTGTGTGTGTGTGATGGACAGTACACTCTGTGTGTGTGTGTGTGTGTGTGTGTGAGTGTGAGTGTGTGTGTGTGATGGACAGTAAACCCTGGGACAAAACAGGAAGTGTCAGGGTTTCGTTCTCCAGGGAAAGCAGCTGAAAGAGGACTTGAAAGGGGCCAGACCAGCAGTTCTTCACTTCGCTGACAGTACGGTGGTCACATGATCACACTGTCACATGATCTAGCGGTTACGGAGGTCGTGGAAGACACTGCAGGGCACTCGTTGGTGTGTGCCTGTAGTATACGAAATGGGATAACTGTGTGTGTGTGTAAGTGCAGTTATGTTAATATTATTATCCCTGGAGGGGTATGGAAGGGAACTGGAGCGTTTAACATGGATGTATGTGTTCAGATGTATCCAGACGGACAGTCATGGACTGTGTGTGTGTGTGCGTGTGCATGTGTGTGTGTGTGCATGGAGGCGTCTCCGTCTGTGTGCTGGGAGAAAGTCTGCGGTCTCACAGGCCTCCAGGGGTGAGGGCTGTCTTAATACCCTGCAGTGGCCTCCTCCCCTCTCTACAACCCTCTCCTCAGCCCTCTCCTCCCCTCTCCTCCCCTCTCCTCCCCTCTCCTCAGCCCTCTCCTCCCCTCTCCTCCCCTCTCCTCCCCTCTCCTCAGCCCTCCCCTCTCCTCTCCTCCCCTCTCCTCCCCTCTCCTCCCCTCTCCTCAGCCCTCCCTCTCCTCCCCTCTCCTCCCCTCTCCTCAGCCCTCCCTCCTCCTCTCCTCCCCTCTCCTCCCCTCTCCTCCCCTCTCCTCCCCTCTCCTCAGCCCTCCCTCTCCTCCCTCTCCTCCCTCTCCTCCCCTCTCCTCAGCCCTCCTGGAGCCTGATTCTGGAACTGGAGGAGGGAAGGAGACTGGACTGAATCACGTAGATCTATGGTCCATTACAAAAGGACCCATGAGCATATATATACATATATAGAGATAGACACTGATATAAAGAGAGGGAGAGAGAGAGAGAATAAGGGAGGATAAGAGAAGGAGACAGATAGAGGTTCAGCTTTTGCAGATTCAGTCATGGGAATGATTCGATTAGAACAACTGTGCATGAACAACCGTCTTATGTAACACACACACACACACACACTCAAAAAATAACGAGGGGACTATCTCAGCCCAAAACACAAACCAACCAAAACACACACACACCCCTCTTCTCCAAACACAGCAGTAGCTATGAGAGGGATGATTATGGATGTTTTTGTTTGTTGAATGATCTCTGCCTACCCTACCCCTCTCCCTCAACATCCCCCCGTCTCTCTCTCTCTCCATCTCTCTCTCTCCATCTCTCTCTCTCTCCATCTCTCTCTCTCTCCCTCTCTCTCTCTCTCTCTCTCTCTCTCTCTCCATCTCTCTCTCTCCCTCTCTCTCCCCCTCCCTCTCTCTCTCTCTCTCTCTCTCTCTCCATCTCTCTCTCTCTCTCTCTCTCTCTCTCCATCTCTCTCTTCTCTGCCCGGGTCTGTGTTGTCAGTGGGAGGAGGAAAGGAGGGTTAGTGTGTGTGTGTGTGTGTGTGTGTGTGTGTGTGCGTGCTTGTGTGCACGTGTGTGCACGCTCACACAAATGTGTGTGGATCTGCAGGACTCAGACGGTCTCTCATCATATTCCAGCGTTACAGGTCTGGAGTCCCCTGGAGCACAAACTGGAGCTCTGGAGCTGGGAAGCCTGGCAGGGCAGAGAGACACCACTAGATGATCTGCTCAACACACCTCCCCGGAACTCACAACCAACGCTCTTGATTCTAGTCTGGAGTTTCTTGACTTTCTTCATGGAGCTGCAGTGTTCCTATCAATGAAGAATGACCATGAAGCTAATGACGTTCCCGTGAAGAGTGGATGACCTGTGGATGACCTGTGGATGACCTGTGGATGACCTGTGCTCACCTGATTCCAGCTGGTCTCTGGGAGCGTGAGGAGAGAGGAGGAGAGGAAAAGACAGAAGGAGAAGAGGAGAGAAAGAAGAGAGAGAAGAAGAGGAGAGAGGGAGAGGAGGAAAACCTGAATGCTCCAGAACCAGCTTGACATGGAGATGGAAGGTGATGACGGTAGGTGCTCTGAACCTAGCGCAGAAATCCTCTCAGCGTTTGCTTCAGTCTGGCTAGACTCTTGTCTGACAGGACTCTTGTCCGACGGGACTCTTGTCCGACGGGACTCTTGTCCGACGGGACTCTTGTCCGACGGGACTCTTGTCCGACGGGACTCTTGTCCGACGGGACTCTTGTCCGACTGGACTCTTGTCCGACGGGACTCTTGTCCGACGGGACTCTTGTCCGACGGGACTCTTGTCCGACGGGACTCTTGTCCGACGGGACTCTTGTCCGACTGGACTCTTGTCGCGTGCACCTTTGATTTTTGGGGGGGATCTTTATCTGCTGATAAATGATAAAAATCATTAGAGCACCTTTATTCCAGTGTGTTCGTAGTCTTAGTACACTCTTTTCTGTTCTTCTCTGACTCACTGACTTTCATTTTCTATCCCTATCTTATCTAACCCTCTTATCTCTGATTTTCTGTGTATCTCTCTCCTCTCTCTCTCTCTCTCTCTCTCTCTCTCTCTCCCTCTCTCTCCTCTCCCTCTCCCTCTCCCTCTCCCTCTCCCTCTCCCTCTCTCCCTCTCTCTCCCTCTCTCTCCTCGTCTTCTCTCTCTCTCCCTCTCTCTCCCTCTCCCTCTCCCTCTCTCTCCTCGTCTTCTCTCTCTCTCTCCCTCTCCCTCTCTCTCCTCGTCTTCTCTCTCCCTCTCTCTCCTCTCCTCTCTCTCCTCGTCTCTCTCTCTCTCTCTCCTCTCTCTCCCTCTCTCCTCTCTCTCTCTCTCTCTCTCTCTCTCTCTCTCTCTCCCTCTCCCTCTCCCTCTCCCTCTCCCTCTCCCTCTCCCTCTCCCTCTCCCTCTCTCTCTCTCTCTCTCTCTCTCTCTCTCCTCTCTCCCTCTCCCTCTCTCCCTCTCCTCCCTCTCCCTCTCCCTCTCCCTCTCCCTCTCCTCTCCCCTCTCTCTGGAAAGGCTGGTTGTCTGGATGAATCAGTCTCAGAAAGACAATGCTGCAGGACCCAACAGGATATATACTGTGCTTGTGTGAGTGCATGAGTGTCATAGAGAAAGAAATGGGGGGAAGATAAAACATGTTACCGTAAAATACGTAAAATAAGTTCAAAATGTTTTAACCCTTGTGCTGCCTTCGGGTCACATGACCCAAAGGTTCATAACGAACCATCGTTGTGTTTACCCAATTTTACCCAATACAAAAACAAATACAAATAATTGTATTTTAACCTTTGCAATGTGGGGGGTCTGAGACAGCCCAACGGTTAAAGGAAAATGCTTCACTTTGTTTTTGTATGCGGTAAAGTTGTCGCAATACGACGGTGGGTCCACAATGATGGATCAGAATGACCCGAAGATAACACAAGGGTTAATGTACGGACAGTGGTGGTCTAGTTATGTTCAGTAACAGCATACACACACACACACACAGACCACATGGACCTCTTCTACATGCTGCACACTGCAAGCAGTTTAACAAGGTTCTAAGAAACCTAGAGCTTCCTGTGGTTTCTCTATGCAAACCGTTTCCTACCACATCCTATGCAAACAGTTTCTAACTGTCATACAGAGACATTCTGTCTAAACCTATAGCAGCTTCTAACACATCTTATCATTTCTATTCACTAAGTATTTGTATTCATTATCTCTCCAAGGTTCATTCAAACGAAGGCTTCTTAAGAATCCTTCGACAGTATGTGTGTTTGTAGAGTGTGTGAGGGAGTTTGCAGAGAGAATGTGTTTTTTTGTGTGTATGTGTGTGTGGCTGTGCGTGACTTTTTAGACAGCATGTGTGTTTGAGCGTGTGTGTGTGTGTTTGAGCGTGTGTGTGTGTGTGTGTGTGTGTGGTGAGGTCGGCAGGGTCCTCCAGCACTGCAGAGTAACCCAGAGTGTTAGTGGGTCACTCTCAGCCGAAGGGCCGTGTTCTCATCGTACTGATGGGAAAAGAAGCCCCTAGGAGAACCAGGGGAGAATTAACGTCCGCTTGCTTGTGTCTTAGATGTGTGCGTGTGTGTGTCTGTGTGTGTGTGTGTGTGTGTGTGTGTGTGAGGGTACTGTGTTTTAGGAGTGTGTGTGAGGGCTACCCTCATTAAATATCTATAATTTATCATAACACTTGTATCTCTTTTTCCATCTGTCATTTCTCTCTCTCTCTTTCTCTCTCTCTCTCTCTCTCTCTCTCTCTCTCTCTCTCTCTCTCTCTCTCTCTCTCTCTCTCTCCTGCTCTTTGTCTCTGTCATGCAACCCTAACCCCCACAGACAGGGAGCACCCTCTACTGCTCTGAGAGGACGCCTGGAAGCAGAGGGGAGAGGAGGAGGAAGAAGGGAGGAAGGAGAGGATATAGGAGGGAGGGAACCTGCTCCTTAGTACCTGTCAGAGAGATATTCCCTGTGACATCATGAGTGTTCCGCCCACTGGAACCCCGAGCCCAAATATGGAGGTGAAGGGCGTTTCCCAGGAGATGGCGTTGCTAAGCAATGCCTTGGCAGCCTACACCTTTCTAGCAGGTAAACTAATCAACAAGAATGGATGAAGGTGGTATTTTATAAGCTCTACGGTTCAACTACTGCTCTTCAATTTAGTGTTCTCTCATCATCTTTGCCCTTCTCTCTCTCTTTCTCTCACCCCTTGCCCTCCGTCTCCCCCCATCTCTCTCCTTCTCCCCCCATCCTATCCTCTCTCTACCCCCCATCTCTCTCTCTACCCCCCCAACACCCTCTCTCTACCGCCCCCCCACCATATATCTTTATCCCCTACCCCCCCATCTCTCTCTCTCTACCCCCCATCTCTCTCTCTCTCTACCCCCCCATCTCTCTCTCTCTCCCCCACCATATCTCTCTCTCTCTACCCACCCCCCTCCGGCCCCCAGACCATCCAGAGAGGGCAGCGCTGGTCTTCGTCAGCGGGGTGTGTGTGGGACTCCTCCTCACACTCTTTGCCCTCGTCTTCCAAGTACACTGCCGGACCGACTGTCACTACAGCAGCAGGAGGCGACGTCGCCACGACGACAGCCGCTCTCGTCGTCACCGTGGCGACCCCCACTGCCCCATACACCACCCTGCAGTGGCGGAGACCGGTGAGGACAGCCGGTCGGGGGACTTGGATGACGTCACTGCCGACCTGTCGTCACGGAGACGGAGGCTGTCGGAGAGAACGCTGGTGCGCACGAGTGTGTTCACGTCGGCAGAAGGTGAACACACACTCACACACACACACTCACACACACTCACACACACTCACACACACACACTCACACACACTCACACACACTCCCTGTGGTGACCATGTGCAGTGTGCTGGGATGTGGTGGTGCTCTGCTTCTGTTCATGGTCCTTAAATATCTTACAACCTAACAGCTATCGCTCTCGCTCACTTCAAACTGCACACCTGCATACACACGTGTGTGATGTGTGTGAAGTGTTCTTGTGTGTGTGACACAACACATCAACACACATAAACACACACATAAACAAACAGGAATGGATCAGCGAGTAGTACACAAACATCAATGCATCAGTACACACAAGCTTTCACACACACACACACACACACACACACACACACACACACACACACACACACACACACACACACACACACACACAGGAACACATCAACTCACAGAGATTGGGACATTGGAGCATTTGGGACATTTTATCCGAGTTCCTTCATCTTGTCTTGCTCTGGTCTGCAGAGTTGGAGCGAGCGCAGAGGCTGGAGGACAGAGAGAGGATCCTCCGAGAGATCTGGATCAACGGACAGCCTGACCTAAACACCATCACACACCCCAACCACTACTACTGAGGGACAGCCTAGGAGTGTGTGGGTTGGGGTGTGTGTGTGTGTGTATGTGTGTTTTTTAAAATTATATTTGTGACTGTGTGTGTGTGGTTTATGTGTGCCTGTTTTTCGAAAGGACACAGCTGCCTTCTTCTCACAGCTGTTACAGTCTCTGGTGTGAGTCAACAGATTAATTGAAAATTAATCTAATTAATGTGTCTCTTTTAAATTGTATCGCTATTTTGTTTCCATTAAACTTGAGGTTTCCTGGCTCTATTAAAGATTGAACCAATCATGTTGACATGGTTACAGTGAAGGGGAACTGCACATCTCTTTCTCTCTCTTCTTTGTCTTACTGTGTAATTCTCTTTCCTCTTTCATCTGTTCACTCCCTGTATATAAGTCTGTGGTTCACTCTCACTCTACTATCCACTGCTGCAGAGTTCTGAGGAAAGGACATTTAATGAGCTGATCTAGTTCTTTGACAAGAGATAAAGTTTGATGTAAACCATTTGTCATTAACTTTCTGCAAAGACATTTTTAAAGATCGACATAGGGTATATGATCTCTGCAAAGTAGATTTAAAAGGCAAAACCTGAAAATGTATCAGTCCTACTAAAAACCTCAATGTATCAGTCACGATGTTGTTGGGGATGTTTTCCAGTATCATTACAGTATCAACGCTGTGATTTTTTATTTCTTGCAGGATTAATAGTGCCAGATCAACATGTCTGAAAGGGATCCAACGCAAAACATGACAAAATTACACTTGTGTACAGTGTCTGTTACGTGGCACTCTGTACTTCCGCAGTTATCCTCAAAAAGAACGTTAGTGTAGCCTACTTCCTCTTTCACGATCAGACAACTTTCCCTCGTCGTCCTAGTCTTAGGCTGTGTGGTTTGTGTAAGTCAATTCACAGTTGAATGAACAGGTTAACTAATTAATTCAAAAACGGCAACAATACACAGGTTACAAGATTCTTGATCTAAACTGAACAAATAGTTTAGGATGTTAGCACTACGACATCCCGAGGCGTGGCATCACGGTAACATTAGGGTTATAAGCAATTGCTTATAAGCAAGTTGGATCATTTTAGACCTTGCTAGTAGGCTACTCCGTTTTCTCCAGGAGTAAAACGAGAAGGAGACCAAACGGAGGAGAATCAACAATGACTTCAGGTAAACAGTCTTCATTTCAGTGTTTCAGTCCTACTAAATGTTATCACAAACAGGAAGTGTATCATGTTAGCGTTTGTTAAGGCCAACTTTTGAAGGTTTTTATTGGTATAAAATATGTATTTGATTAAGAACACACTGTAGTTTATCGACAGTTTACCACCACAGTATCATTTACTACTACATTTATAACATGAAAAAGATGAATTAAATTCAAAACTATCTCTTCTCTCAGTTTCTCCTTTTTACTTCTCCCTCTTTGTCTCTCTCTCTCCCCAACTCTCTCTGACAGGTGACGCCCTCCATCTCTCAGAGCTGAGGATTGTGCTGCTGGGGGGGAAAGAAGACGGGAAGAGTTCATCAGGAAACACCATCCTGGGCAGAGAGGAGTTTGACCTGAGGACAGCTGCTCAGTCTGTGAAGAGACAGGGAGAAGTAGCAGGGAGGCAGGTCACTGTGGTCGACACTCCAGGATGGTGGAGGAATCTCCCTGTAGAGAGGACTACTGATCTGGTTAAACAGGAGATAGTACGCAGTGTGTCTCTGTGTCCTCCAGGACCCCACACTCTCCTCCTGGTCATACCACTGGATGAGTCGTTCAGAGAGGAAGAAGCCAATTCTATACAGGGACACCTAGAGCTTCTCAGTGAGAGAGTCTGGAGTCACACTGTAGTGCTGTTCACTTGTGGGGACCGTCTGGGAGACACACCCATTGAGCAGCACATTGAGAGAGAAGGGAAGGCCCTCCAGTGGCTTGTTGAGAAATGTGGGAACAGGTATCATGTCCTCAACAATGAGAACAGGGGTGATGACACTCAGGTCACTGAGCTGCTGAACAAGATAGATGAGATGGTGGCAGCAAACAGTGGAGATGTGTTTTACCCTGAGATGGATGGCAGTAAAGAAATTAACCGGAGTTCAGAAGAGTATCAGACATCACCACTGCCTGTGACAGGAGCCAGGAGCATAGGTGTTCCTCCAAGCAGTTAGTATCTGACTATTTACTGTACTAACAGCAGCTCTGGTACATACATAATTTTTTGTAGAACCAATTCAACACCCATCATTTTAACATTCCATATGTTACATTTTCATTTCAAATAAATATGAATGTATTACATTTCTTTAACAAACAAATGTATCCAAAGCAACATATAGGGGTATTTGAACTCATGACCGGTGATAAGCTACAGTGAAATGTTCAACCACTGAGCTCCAGCTGTCTGTGCATGTGTTAGTCTGTATCGTTCTGTCTTTATCCATGGAGGTCACATGATACGTAATACTTGACCTTGTTTAGTTTGTATGTTATTGTTGTGCAGTGAGTGGAGACAGCAGAGCTGAGACAGACGGTGATTCTGGTCAGATATCTGAGGCTGGATCAGAGGCCGGACCCAGACCTAAGAGTAAGATGTCTGTCTGTCTGTCTGCCTACCTGCCTGACTGTCTGCTTACCTGCCTGTCTGTATGTGTGCCTGTCTGTCTGCCTAACTGTCAGTTTGCCTGTATGTCTGTTGTTGTCAGTCAGTTGAATGTTCTGTAGATGTGGTCCCTCAGTAGGAAGCTAACCATCCCACTAGCTGATCTGACCTGCTGTGTTTCTCTACAGGGTGGAGAGGTGGTACATCTGATGTCCTGTCTCCGGGGAGCTCTGGCTATGTCTCCCAGACGTCCAGACCTTCTCACCACAGCTCAGGGATTAAACCAAAGAGATCTCCACACCAGATTAAACCCTAAACCTGCACACAGGGAACCACAAGGACCGGTATGTAGACTAACAGATTATCTGCTCAGGTACAGTTGTTATTCAAAAGTGACAGGTATGTGAAAAGGTTACAGTTTGATGATTTGAATTTCTCTTTTCTTACCAGATCCCAACTTCTGTGATGCCTGAATTCACCTCACAACCTTCAGAGACTTCATACAGGTGATGGTTCAGTTCTACGGTATCAGAGGTATTCTGAATCTTCTCCTCTGTATTTTTACCATGAATGACATTATCACTGTTGTCCTGTGTCCCCCCGGCTCCAGTGCCCCCATGCAGGTGTGTTCCAGTGCAGGTTGACAGGCCTGGCCTTTCAGATGAAGGGAGAGGGGGAGGTGCTCTACAGAACTGTCCAATGGGATGAAGGTCTGCTGCTCTCCACAGGCCAGACCCCTGCAGGACCCCTGTTCAACATCAGCTGTCCTCAGGGCTCTGTCTGTCAGCTGCACCTCCCACACTGTGAGATTCTCTCTGGTGAGTTCCACACCTCTCAAAACTCAGTAATACCACGCTTACCCTTCTCAGCTCTGAAATACCTCTGACTGAAACCTGACTGTCTTACAGGAGAGGGTCTTGACTCCTTGTCTGTGGCTCATGTCAGTGGTGATAATGTGGAGCTTTTGCCTCCCCTGAGGGTGACTGACACACATGTGGTGGTGAACATCACAGACCTGTCCCTGTGGGGCCTGTTGAGACGGTTCATACCCTTCCTCACCACCAGGGGGCAGGTGCTGCCCTTCCTCCAACGACTTGACCCCCTGCGCTCTGTTCTCAACCTGGTGGTTCTACCACACAACGTTCCACTCCAAGAGGTAGTCCTTCCAACACACCCAAAACACATCAGTATATTAATCACTATGGTTGTACCACAAGCCCTGAAAAATGTGAATTGAAAGTTGGTGAGCTTTGCCAAGAGGGTGAAATGCTGACATGTTGAATACATTGTCCTGTTTCAGTTGAGGAGGATGCAGAGAGTGGGCTCCTACATAGATGTGTGTGCAGACTGCAAACTCTCTCACATGGAAGTCTACAGTCTGTGCTGTGATGTGGTGGATAGAGATATGATCCAACCTAGATCCAAGGTAAACTCACTCGTTATATAATAATGCTGTTGTGTAATGATGTCACGTTAGGTTCAAAACCTTTATATTATCTGAGTTTATTTCATACTAATTTGTTTCCTTTATAATCTCATTATGCACTGGCCTAGGCTCGTCCAAATCAGACATATGGTTCTGAACGATACAGATTTATCTTATCTGTGTTCCAGTGTTATGAGATCTACAGGAAATATGGTCCAAACTACCACCCACCTTCCAGGTGCTTCTGAGGCTGTTAATGATAATTTTTTCTGATCAAAACAAGGCTTCTGCTGTACTTTACTGAAGTTAATGATTTAAATAAAGCTGAATTAAAATGTAGATTTGGAATGTGCGGTTCTGTGATGGAGGATCTGGGCCTTATCGGACAACCCCCTAGGAGGCTCCATCCCCCCCAAACCCTGATGCCCCTGCCTGTGGGAGAGCCCGAGGTGGGGGCTCTGTCCTGGGGCAGCCGGCTCCCTGACGCTCCCATGGCAAAATGTGCTCCTCTACTAGGCCTCATGACATCACCTCGGACCTGTCCACCCCCCCTACCCCTTTACCTTATATAAGTCTCTGCCATCATTTCCAATGAAGAGCAATCCATGAATGAAAACAATTGTTTTTATTTAGGTAAATACTAGTTCTGCAGTACAAAAAAAGTTGTTTAAAAAACAAAACGTGTTTCATTATTTAGACACAACAAAAACCACATTTCAAATAGTGTGCGTTTCATAATTCCATTGGCACTCAGGTACGATTACCAACTAGCAACAAAACATTTAGTGAATAGAGCTAGTCAAAAACACATTTAACATAAAACATATTTCGATATGTTGTTCTAACAGGCACAGTGTGTGGATGCTTGGAGTTTTAGAGATCCCCCCTGGTGGTAGAGACGCGTTACTGCAGGACTGGTCTCTGGCTGAGGGCAGCTTCACATGTGCTGAGGGTGGTTCTGAAGGCAGGTGATGAACTCCTGCACCGCTCTGCCCTCAAAGCAGATCTGATACACAGCTGCAAACAGCGGGTACCTGAGAGGCAGATGGCACCAAGTTGTATACGTAGGCATTGATGTACCGCTTACATTGATGTAGCAGCTGTTAATAAACCACATTGTTTTGGCTCTTGGAAAAAAAGGACAGAGGCCAGTGTTAGCTAATGCTAGTGTTAATGCTAGTGTTAATGCTAGTGCTAATGCTAGTGCTAATGCTAGTGTTAATGCTAGTGTTAATGCTAGGGTTAATGCTAGTGTTAATGCTAATGTTAATGCTAATGTTCATGCTAAGGCTAATGTTCATGCTAAGGCTAATGGTCATACTAATGTTAACGCCTCTTTAAAGAGAGGGAGATATTAGACTCACTGTTTCACCATGTCTCTTTTCATCAGAATCTTGTACACCTCAGCAGAGGTTTGTGGACCTTGCAGCTTCTGACCGTTGAGCATCTCTACCTCCAGCTCCTCAATAGACTGCGGACACACACACACATTTTAATATTTTTAAATATATTTAAATAATATTTAATATTTAATGTAGGGAGTCAGGTGGCTGAGTGGTTAGGGAGTCGGGCTCGTAATCTGAAGGTTGCAAGTTCGATTCCCGGCCGTGCAAATGACGTTGTGTGCTTGGGCAAGGCACTTCACCCTATTTGCGAGGAAACCCTCCACCTGGTGGGACTGACCTTGGAGGACTTGGCCTGGTGGGACTGACCTTGGAGGACTTGGCCTGGTGGGACTGACCTTGGAGGACTTGGCCTGGTGGGACTGACCTTGGAGGACTTGGCCTGGTGGGACTGACCTTGGAGGACTTGGCGAAGGCCTCGGCCACCTTGCGGTTGCGTCCCCCGTAGCAGGTGGTGATGAGGTCGGCCACGCCGCAGCTCTCCAGGAAGGTGACGGAGCTGACCTGGCCCTTCAGGAGAGGAGTCAAGGATTTATTACATGTTCCTGGTAATCAATCAGTATACATTTACATTTAGTCATTTAGCAGACGCTCTTATCCAGAGCGACTTACAGTAAGTACAGGGACATTCCCCCCGGGGCAAGTAGGGTGAAGTGCCTTGCCCAAGGACACAACATCATTTGGCACGGCCAGGAATCGAACTGGCAACCTTCAGATTACTAGCCCGACTCCCTCACCGCTCAGCCATCTGACTCCCGATAGATCACATTTCAGCCTTGCTATTTGCCCATATAGTCTATCTTATCGTTCATTCATATACAGTATACACACACACACATATATATACAGTAGTGTGTGTTTGTGTTCCTTCTTTAACCTCAATTGGATCCTGAGTTTGAAAGGCATTTCTTCCTGACCTTGCAGAAGAGCTTGGAGAAGGAGACCATCTCCATGAGACCCAGCCGGATGACGGCAGCCTTGGTGTTGTCCCCGAAGCCCAGACCGTCACAGAAACCTGCTCCCACGGCAACGATGTTCTGGGCCAGACGGACGGGAAGACGTGAGCAAGCAGACTGTACCCCAGCAGTGTAAACTCACAGCAAATTAATCAAATGTAACTGTTCCATGTGGAGGGTTGTACCTTGAGAGCGCCGCACAGCTCCACCGTGTCACTCTCCTGCACCACGGTGATCCTGAAGTTCGGTGTCTGGAGCAGCTCTTTAAACACCTGGCCGTTTGGCTCGTTCTTCGCCCCTGTTACGGTCAAGATTTGAACGTGTAACTGAAGTTCCCGGTGCGAGTAGAGAGACTGTGATTTGTACAACCTCAACAAAAACCTTTAAAAAGAAATGGTGTTGTTTGACGTTAAAAGCAGAACGAGGGCCTTACCAATGGTGGTCTCACAGAACTTCTCCTCTGCGACCTCGTTGGCGATGTTGGCCCCCATCAACACGCTGACTTCTATCTCCAGTTTCTCTCTGATGATGTCAGAGATCAGCTTCAGACCCTCCGGGCCCTCGTCGATGCCCTGGACGAGGAACAGAGGAAATTCATGTTTTTCCCCTCTTTCTCCTCCCTCCTTCCAGTTTCTCTCTCCGCAGAATTTTTGCGGTGACTCACAGCAAAGTTTAGGCCACATTTTCTTAACACTTTGAAACTGCTTTTAGAGCCTGTGATCAGATCATACAGGATTAGTTACTCAACAGAGGCGTCCGTATCTTACACAGATAGCAAGACAGGGCAAAGTCAGAACGCCAGGAGACATGATAGCGTTTTCCTATCTAGAAGATCCAGATCTATATCAAGCTGCTCTTACTTTGATGAGGGAGATCCCGATGGTCCCCTCTCTGATGTGTGGTTTCATCTGATCACAGAGCTTCCCGATGAACTGGTGAGGGATGACAAACACCAGCACACTGGCTCCTTTCACCGCCTCGGTTACCTCGGGAACTGCAACCTGAGGGGTGCCGAGACATCAGCTTTGATTACATAGGGAGTCAGGTGGCTGAGCGGTGAGGGAGTTGGGCTAGTAATCCGAAGGTTGCCAGTTCGATTCCCGGTCATGCCAAATTACGTTGTGTCCTTGGGCAAGGCACTTCACCCTACTTGCCTCGGGGGGAATGTCCCTGTACTTACTGTAAGTCACTCTGGATAAGAGCGTCTGCTAAATGACTAAATGTAAATTACATAGATGTGATGATCTTCTGGATGTGGACCTACATTCATATTAAAGAAATCATGTCAAATGTAAGCTATCTCGCCTCTCCAAAGGAGATAAGTATTTAACGATGTAAACCATGGCACTGTGCCAGGTAGTGACAGTCCTTAATGTATGAAGGCCCTTAATGATGAGGAATAAAGGTCAAGGTTCACTCCTCTTATCAATGGCTGATTGTTTATATACATTATCAAAGTCCCTGACTTTGATAATGTCCCTGACATTATTAAGTAGTGGAATTGCACTATTCACACAGAAAGGATTTGATCCTTGATCGTTTTCCCTGCCCAAAAGTACTCCTTACCACATTTTTGGGCAGTTTGTGACCTGGTAGATATTTGACATTCTCATGTTCCGTATTAATGATCTCTGTCAACTTTCTGCCATTGATCATTTCTTCATAAACCCACATGTTTACGATTGGATCAAAGCGGTTGGATCCTTTAACATTGTGTCCAATGATTTTGGCTATGGCAGAGCCCCTGAAAAAGAGAAACAGTAAGGTTTCGACCTCTCACGAGACTATTGGTACCTAGCCAGTTCGATCAACCAAAATGTATAAATGTCCATTTATGCTAACATTATTAAGTCCTTACTTTTCATTAGTAGGCTACTTTTGTATTTGAAAATAAACCATCTAATTGTCACAATTAAACACATAATTCGTGTAGGCAAAACGAATCCATACCAGTTTCCCGATCCAACGATGCATACTTTCTTCGCAGGCATTTCTTGGATTTAGTACGGTGTCTGTAAAACTCCTGATACAAGAGTAGCGTACTTTCAGCAGGTCGTAATAGTTTGACTGTCAACTTCCTTATACGCCCAGAATCCTTTAACTAAACTAGAATGCTCCACCCTGTGATTTAATTAGCTCTCACTGCTGCCAGCTTTTCCTTTCTTCATAGCTGAGTAACAAGGGTGCGTCTGGCAAACTATAGGTATGTACGCTTGTCATGACAAGCATTTTCATCCACTATAATTTGAGCATTTTGGCGAGAATTCATCAATGACATATTGACTGTGAGTCGAATGATACAGTTAGGAACTTTATTTTCTCAACCTCAGAAATAGTAGATAGTTTAAAGCTTCAAACGAGGAGCAAATGCACTTGCGATATGTGTCATCATGAGACAAACACAATCGTAAAGGTTAAGCACAGTAGATATAGAATGTTGGGGGACTTTTATTTTGAAGTCAACTGTTTATGCCACTTTGACAGCTCTCGCGGATTGATCACGTGTTTCAGTGACAGATTATACTGTAAACAATTAATCGCGGGTTTTATTCGAATATACTGTGATGAAATTATTAATCCGCCAATTAGATAGTCTATCTAGATAGCTAGTCTATTTACCTAGCTATCTAAATGTCCGCGTAGCTTAATCGGTGTTTAGAAAAAAACATGTATAGGGAATGGCACTGCAAGCAAGGCCTGTAAATAGGCTAACTCTAGCTAGCTGGCTACCTACTTGAACAAATCTGTTGAGAACATTGCGGAGCTAGCTATCTTCCTCCTAGCTAGCCTCGAGGTTTGTAGCTGGCTAGCTCGTTAACGCTAGATATTAGCTAAAGTTACTAGTAGTATCCTGGCATTTAAGCTGGTAGATAGCTGGTACCCTGGCAGACGGACAGTGTTTGAGCGAGCTAGCCATGACTATGCAAGGAGAAACAACGGCATTACGAATCTCCGACAGTGAAGGCAAGCTTGATGTCCTTACTCAGAACAGGACTCCGAGTTCTGGGAGGGCTAGTTCGAAAGGCTGGCAGTACAGGTATGTGACGTCTGGCTATGCTATGCTAACTAGCATATAATTGCCAGGGTTTACTGGACAGTTACCGAGAGTGGACTAGATGCACCGCTGTGTGTGAAAATGTCCTACATTACAGGCACTGTTCCCACCATGGCATGTGTAGAAGCATAGTATGAGCACAGTCAAAATGAATAGTGATGTGACAGCGTGCAGTCCAACTATCTAGCACAATAGCTAATACTACCCGGCTACTTGGCTAACTGCTAACTGACGAGCTGCCAGATTTAGCTAGCTAACAAACAAGTCACATTTTGTCTGAAATTGAACTTTGGTCTATCTTGTAGACCACTTGCACAACCAGTAAAGCAAGTAGTGCTAGTCTCTACTGTGCGGCTAGACACTAGGTCAGGTGTTTTCTATTAGGAAGCTGGTTTGCCAATTCCAGTTGATGTCATTAACCGTTTATCAGTAAACACTTACCCTGATCGGTCTTGATTTTGTATAGTGACCACATGGAAAACATCGATGGCTACTTGATGAAATACACCAATCTGGTTACAGGATGGCAATACAGGTGAGTGGCTGGATCGCACAAAACGGATTATTCTATTTCTACCCAATATTATGTCATTGAAATGAGTCACACTTGGCGTCAACAATTATAAATCGCTTTACTAAGTGTTAATTTGCCTCATACAGGTTCTTTGTGTTGAACAATGAGGCTGGGTTACTGGAGTACTTTGTCAATGAACAGTCCAGGCCCCAGAAGCCTCGCGGGACTCTCCCCCTGGCCGGGGCCGTCATATCCCCGAGCGATGAGGACTCCCACACCTTCACCGTCAACGCCATCAGTGGAGAACAGTACAAACTAAGGGGTTGGTAGATACCCGCCCTCTCTCTCTCACGCCCTCTCTCTCTCACGCTCTCCATTTGAGCTAAAAATACATTGGTTTCAATCACAACTTGCTCTACCATCCAACTTCAGTTCATAGTGTAGACATTTACATTTACATTTATGCATTTAGCAGACGCTTTTATCCAAAGCGACTTCCAAGAGAGAGCATTACAAAAGAGCATAGATCATAACAACGAGATAGCCCCAAACATTGCAAGCAGCCAAAACATGAAGTATACATTGTGAAAAACCAAATAAGTGCCAAGGGGAAGAACCATAAGAGCATGCAGTTAAACAAGTTACAATTAAACAACATGAAACTCAAAAAAGTGCAAGAGTGTACCTGTAAAGGAGAAGACAAAAACAACAGTCAACAGTAAAATATTTCACAGCGAGTACAAGAATTTAAAACCGTCAACTTTTTGCTTGATCTGCTGTGTTTAAAAAAAAAAAAAATATGCTCAATAAGCATTATCTCAATGTTGGACTAATGGCCAGAGAATATTTTCAGACTGAGTGGTTTGGCGATGGAACATCTCATCCATCACGTATTGATTTGGAATGTTTTCTAATTCTCTTCTGTTGTCAAGTTAATAATTCTCAGGGATCAATGAGGTTTTCTTGTCTGAAGTGTAATGAGGTTCCCTTGTACGCGTGTGTCTCAGCCACAGACGCCAAAGAGAGACAGCACTGGGTGAGCAGACTGCAGATCTGCACACAGCACCACACAGAGGCCATGGGGAAGGTGAGACCAGAGCTCGCTCTCTCTCTCTCTCTCTCTCTCTCTCTCTCTCTCTCTCTCTCTCTCTCTCTCTCTCTCTCTCTCTCTCTCTCTCTCCCCTCTGTTGCTTTATCTTTTTCTCTCTTACACTCCCTGTCACTCGCTTCCTCTGTTGCTCCCTCTTGTCTTCTCTCTCTCTTTCTCTCCCCCCTCTGTGGCTTGCTCTATCTCTCTCTTTCACTCTCTTTCTCTCTCTCTCTCTCTCTCTCTCTCTCTCTCTCTCTCTCTCTCTCTCTATATATATATATCCCCTTTCACTCTTACTCCCTCTTGTTAGAGCATGTACATCACTTCCTGTTTTGTGTCCTTTATCTGACTCAGCACTGTGTCCTGGGTTTTCCTCCTTACAGATTAACTTTTGTTGATCACAGTGTTTAGTTTCCACTGTTAGTTTCTTTGGCTTTGATGTCATATCATTTATAGTTTCTAATCTGAACATACCCAAAGCTAATATTAAGCATTATTTATATATACACACACTTAAAAATGTTGTGGGGGGTAAATACATAAAAAAAAATATATATATATATTTGTGGCTGTGCACAGAGAACATTTTGTGTATGATAATATTCATCTTTTTTTCTTCTTCTTCTCCCATGTTGTTTGTGTGCTCAGAGCAACCCTCCTCCCAAGTCTCGCAGCTACTCCACGGTGTCCCAGGGCAGCGGGAGCTCCCCTCTGTCCCAGCGCCGGCCCAGTCACAACGCCGCCTCCGTCTTCAGCATATCCCAGCTCCACAAGGGCTCCTCTCTCTACTCCAGCAGGAGGTCACTGCTGCCTGACCACCTGATGGACGCCAGGGAGGTGAGACAGGGAGGCCAGGGAGGTGAGACAGGGAGGCGAGACAGGGAGGCGAGACAGGGAGGCGAGACAGGGAGGCGAGACAGGGAGGTGAGACAGGGAGGCCAGGGAGGTGAGACAGGGAGGCCAGGGAGGCCAGGGAGGTGAGACAGGGAGGTGAGACAGGAAGGCGAGACAGGGAGGCGAGACAGGGAGGCGAGACAGGGAGGCGAGACAGGGAGGCGAGACAGGGAGGTGAGACAAGGAGGCCAGGGAGGTGAGACAGGGAGGTGAGACAGGGAGGTGAGACAGGGAGGTGAGACAGGGAGGTGAGACAGGGAGGTGAGACAGGGAGGTGAGACAGGGAGGCCAGGGAGGTGAGACAGGGAGGCCAGGGAGTTGAGACAGGGAGGTGAGACAGGGAGGTGAGCCAGGGAGGCGAGACAGGGAGGTGAGCCAGGGAGGTGAGCCAGGGAGGTGAGCCAGGGAGGTGAGCCAGGGAGGTGAGCCAGGGAGGTGAGCCAGGGAGGTGAGACAGGGAGGTGAGCCAGGGAGGTGAGACAGGGACGCAGCCTCTATCTTGGGTTACCCTGTAAAGCCAACAGGAAGTGTAAACCAGATAGGGTCTAATCCCACGTAGCACAAGTGTCTGCTTCTGTGTCTCATCGTGGCTCGTGATTGGAGGAGAGGCCGGCAGGGGTTAGCATCCAAAAAGTTACTACCACATATTTATTTTTTATTATTGTTCATTATCTTTCATGTATTTTTCTTGTATTTTCCCCATAGCAAAAACAATGAAATCACACCTGGGCTGTCCAACTCTGGTCCTGGAGAGCTACCGCCGTGTAGTTACTCATTCCAACCATAATCTGGCACACCTCACTCTAATAATAGGGTGACAAGCTGAATCATGTTTCCTCCAGCTTGCGTTGGCGTAGAAACCAACAGGACGGTTTGCCTCCAGGAGTGTAGGGTTGGACAGCCCTAATCTAGACTAGCCTCATTTACTGAAAGGAATGAAACCACAGACACAATCATAATTATAACAGTGTTCGTTTAGCAGACACTTTTAAATGGAACATCATACAGGGCGATTTAAACCTGTTATCTCTTTACCTGCAGTGAAATGCTCTACTGCTGAGCTACACCCATCCCAACTGCCCAAAACCCATCTCCACATACCTAGCACCTGTTGTAATCTGTCCCCTGGCCCTCCCCACTCCTCCCCAGATGATGGTGCAGGCCCAGGGGCAGCACAGGGACCTGATCCAGGGCATCGAGGGCCTGCCCCCGGCCCCGGGGCCCTCCCTGTCCCCCCTGGACCAGGACCTGCTCATGCTGAAGGCCACCTCCATGGCCACCATGAACTGCCTCAACGACTGTCTCCACATCCTCCAGCTGCAGCAGGTGGCCCGGCAGGCTAGCTCTCTGGGAGGTCAGTCCAGACGTCGGGAGCTGTGTGTGTGTGTGTCCTTGCTTGATTGAGTCTCTGTGTGTGTGTGTGTGTGTGTGTGTCCTTGCTTGATCGAGCCTGTGTGTGTGTCCTTGCTTGATCGAGCCTGTGTGTGTGTTCTTGCTTGATCGAGCCTGTGTGTGTGTCCTTGCTTGATCGAGCCTGTGAGTGTGTGTGTGTGTGTGTGTGCAAGGAGGGGGTGGGTGTTCATGCCATCCCACTCATTGCTCAGTGCATGTTGGATCTGATGTTGACAGGGGAGGGAGTGTGGAGCTGCAGGGACAACATGGCATCGCTTGCTTTGTTGTTTGAGCCTCTCCTCCTAGTTTTACTATCTAACGGCCATCTGAGACTGATCCTGTTTCTGGCAATACTGAGAAGGAAGGATATTAGTTTTCAAAGACAGCGTGTGTGTGTCCCCGTCCTGTACCAGACACAAATCATTAGTACTGCTGTCCAAGCTCTGCTCTCCCAGCAGGACAGCCGGTCTAAATGCACGGCTCTACCGGCGGTGGAATTATTCTCCATAATTGATGAGGAGCAGTGCCTATTCTTACAGGCTGTCTCCAAGGTAACCTGATCATAAACAGGGAAACTGGATTAAATGTTGATTGGCCATCTTCACGGTTACCCATGAGATCAGATGAAAGGATCACCGATTGAGAGAATGGGGCCTGTGCCTGACTTGTTAAACCAGTGTCCCGGTTGCAATGTGGCAAACAGTTTGTTGACAGTTTCATAGTGCTAGAGAGGATCTATCCTAGTGTGACATACAAGTGCTTGTTATTCACCATGTATATTTCATGACCCCAAGCAGGGGACGGAACGTCGGGACACCCAATCAGACGAAGCTGTCTAGTACCTCAAGTCAGGTTAATTAGTATAGTCCCCGCCCTATTTCCGTGGGGATTATCAATCAGGAGGGATGCCGAAAGGGCTTATCCAATAGGAGGTCGGGGATGTTTCCTTTTGGGGCGGGGCCTAACGTATCCTGATACTCTGTCGGTGGCCGGGGTCAGGTGGCTCTCCACGGCTCAGTGGGAGATCAGTCCCTCCCCTCGGCTTGGTGGCTGTGCCCGGCTGTGTGTGTGTGGATGCTCTGGGCACCATGAGCAGCTGTGAGCCTGTCTCCTCTTCCTCCGCAGGCCCCACCATCGAGTGGCTGGAGCCCCAGCTGCCTGAGCTGCTGAACAACGGGGGCGGCCTGGCGGGCTTCCCCCCCGGGGACCAGGCAGACCTGGAGGGCAGCCGTCTGGACCTCACCAGCACCGAGTCCTGCAGCTTCTCTGGGGTAAGACTGGGGGGGGACACTGGTCCTGCTGCATGGAGACAGCCACTGTGTGTGTGTGGTGTGTGGTGTGTCGTGTGCGTGTGTGTGCCTGTACTCAACCAAGTCAACTCCACCCACCCAATGTTCAATAAATGCATTTTTCATCAAACAAACATGACAAACGTTTCTCCAGGATCTACCCTTCATAATGAGTGCTGTGAATAGGATGTTACTGCCTTCAAGGGTGTGTACTGCTCACGTCTGTGTGTGTGTGCTCACACTACTCTTTTGTCCGTGCGTGTGTGTGTGTGTGTGTGTGTGTGTGTGAGCCCAGCAGGAGGACATAGACGAGGAGGAGGAGGCGGAGGACTCGTTCTCGGACAAGGAGGAGGACCTGGGGGTGGTGGAGGAGGAGCGCAGTGTCATCCTACACCTGCTGTCACAGCTCAAGCTGGGGATGGACCTCACACGGGTCGGTCCAGTTCCCACACACACACACACGCACACGCACACACACACCCAGAGTCTTAGATGGGAGGCTCAAGTGGACAAAGACACTATATAGTAAGGCAGGCCTCGGGCCAAGGTGAATGGTGAGCACAGCAGAGGGGTGAATAATATCTACAGTTACTGTAACCGATATTCTCTCTCTCTCTGTGTTTGTGTGTGTGTGTGTCTAGGTGGTTCTTCCCACCTTCATCCTGGAGAAGCGCTCTCTGCTGGAGATGTACGCCGACTTCATGTCCCACCCAGACATCTTCGTGGCCGTCACCGACGGCAACAGCCCCGAGGAGCGCATGGTTCGCTTCGTGGAGTATTACCTCACCTCCTTCCACGAGGGCCGCAAGGGAGCCATCGCCAAGAAGCCCTACAACCCCATCATCGGGGAGACCTTCCACTGCTCCTGGAGGGTGCCCAGGACCAAGGAGGCCCAGCAGGAAAGCCCCCCCGCCCAGGGCTGCCCGCCCGCCCGGGGAAGCCCCACCCAGGGCTGCCCCCCAGACTGCTACCAGGTGCGCTTTACGGCCGAGCAGGTGTCCCATCACCCGCCGGTGTCGGGCTTCTACGCAGAGTGTCAGGAGAGGAGGATGTGCTGTGAACACACACGTGTGGACCAAGAGCAAGTTCATGGGCATGTCCATCGGGGTCACCATGATAGGAGAAGGTACGGTACATGTTCACCATGATGTCCATCCAGACTCCCTAGTTCTGCTCCGTCATGTCAGTCAGGCTTTTCTATTGAGGAGTTTGTGACCAAAGTGTGTGTGTGTGTCTCCAGGCTGCCTGCACCTGCTGGAGCATGATGAGGAGTACGTGTTCACCCTGCCGTGTGCCTACGCCCGCTCCATCCTCACCGTGCCCTGGGTGGAGCTGGGGGGCAAGGTCAACGTCACCTGCCCCAAGACGGGCTACTCGGCCATCATCACCTTCCAGACCAAGCCCTTCTACGGAGGCAAGCTGCACAAGTGAGTTCCCCCTTCTGCAGGCCTGCAGGCTGCTGCTCCCAGCTGCTTGCATGCTCTGTAACAGGTCACATGTTCTGTAACCAGTAACATGGTCTGTAACAGGTCACATGTTCTGTAACCAGTAACATGCTCTGTAACCAGTAACATGCTCTGTAACCAGTAACATGCTCTGTAACTGGGGAGGGAAGGGTCTTTTAGTGGCCTGACATTGTCTACTCATCTGGTTCCCAGTCAGTTTCGGGTCCTTAATAGTGACGTGCGTGCGTGTGTGTGTGTGCGCAGGGTGACCGCGGAGGTGAAGCACAACACCACCAACGCGGTGGTGTGCCGTGTGCAGGGAGAGTGGAACGGAGTCCTGGAGTTCTCCTACGGCAACGGTGACACGCGCGTGGTGGACGTCACCAGGCTGCCCGTCACCAAGAAGCGGGTCCGGCCCACCGACAAGCAAGGACCAAACGAATCAAGGTCCGCTCCAGGATTTCTCTAGGTTTACAGCTTTGGGGCAGTCGACCATGTCGAGACAGAAATGACATGCAGTTGTGTAAATAAGATAAATAAGGTAGGTAAATAAGGCCATTTAGTTTGTTTAATAAAAGAGCAAGCTATAGACCTGTTTTATAGGAAAGGTAACCAGGTGACCTGTTACAGGGAGTCAGGTGGCTGAGCGGTTAGGGAGTCGGGCTATTAATCAGAAGGTTGCCGGTTCGATTCCAAGCCGTGGAAAATGACGTGTACCTTGGGCAAGGCACTTCACCCTACTTGCCTCAGGGGGGGGAATGTCCCTGTACTTACTGTAAGTCGCTCTGGATAAGAGCGTCTGCGAAATGACTCAATGTGTAAATAACCCATTTTGTGATCTGGCGCTATATAAAAAAACAAACAGGCGGCTGTGGCAGCATGTGACCGAGGCCTTGCGTCAGAAGGACATTGACAAGGCCACGGAACACAAGCGCCTGCTGGAGGAGAGGCAGAGGACGGAGGAGAGGCACCGCGGAGAGACGGAGACCGCCTGGAGGACCAGATACTTTGACAGCGAGGTGCGTAGCTCGCAGGCGCTGGGGGAACTTGTTTTGTGGCTTAGGGCAGCATGGGCGATGAGATGCTGTAAATCTGTTCTGAAAGCTAAATCTACTGGGAAAAGCACGTTTTAAATTGTTTAACTGGCCGGGAGCCAGTTTACACAACCTCAATCTGACTACTTTGAAGTTACTTTTTTTTTTCTTTTTTTCTTTTGAGATCACAGTCGATCCCTTTTTAAAGAGTCTCAAGATGCCAGGATAAGTGTGTCATGTGATGTGTCATGTGACCTATTGGCTAATGTTTCTGACTCATCTCTCTTTGGCAGGGTGAAGGCTGGGTGTATCACAAACCACTGTGGAAAAACACAGCTCTCAAATCTTAGTACCGGCAGCCAGGCGGACAATCTGACGGATGGAACCACGCCCGCCTCTCCTGGGGTGTGTGTGTGTGTGCGCGCGCGCGCGCGTGTGTGTGCGTATTTGCTGGTTGGCATTCTGTAGTGGTTGAGACTAAGAATGACCTTCACGTCCACACACACCTACGTGAAGTGGAGACGATACCAGACAGGCGTGATATCTCTCTCTCTCGCACACACGCACACACGCGTGCACACCAAGCGAGGGGCTCTGGAGGTGCAAGCTTTCGTACCCTGAATCACCTTTTGTATAATCAACCATACGAATGAGGACATATTCCTGTACAGATTAATGTATCTACGCAGCCTTAACATTGTCAGATGAGTGAAACTCGTGTTGGCTTCTACTGAAGTCATGAAAGGGAGGTTTTTGGTGTGGAGGGGGGGGGGGTTATTTACAGTTTATTTACCTCGTCCCAAGTATGTCACTGTTATAGAAGGGAGTTTAGGCCAGCCGTTCTCTGGAAAACCTGTGTTATCGACAGAGCGAGGCCTGATGTAGCCACATTCCCTTATTTGGTGATATCTCAGCTTGCTGTGAGCATGGGGAGACACAGAATGATGCTGAAAACGGTAGTTTTTCGACCACACGCAGTGTGTGTGTGTGTGTGTGTGTGTGTGTGTGGATGTGTGTAGGGAAAATGCGTGACATCTATGGAATGAGTTTGGCCATAGTGGCATGCTACATACAAGTCAACTGATCTTATGTTCTTTAAATATTCCCCAGGAAGTTACTGCAGTTATTGTCTGTGATGTCTGTGATTTGTGCACAAGAACAAATGAATGTCCTTCTAGCGGATTTGGATACTTGCTCTGAATTGACCTCCTGCTTGACGGCTGATAGAAACACACTTATATGCATGACGGACAAGGCATTTCTGTTCACCTTGTACTCTGCAAGAAGCTGTTGTCAGCATTCACATTTGTTATCATTATGATTAAAAGCTTTTAACCAAAATAAGCTTTTTCCCCCTCTGATGCATAGATTTTTTTTCTTGTGCAAATAATGTTTATTGGCTGATGGACTTGTTTGGATTTAGAAAAAGGAAAAAAAAAATATATATATTTTTTTCTTTCTTTTTTTTTTTCTTGTGTCCATATCATCCAGCCTACCTAACATGTATTTATAGCTTCATAGCTTGCGTCTCGGGTTTATAATACATACATAATCAACCAGAATGAGGAGCAGAGAGAACAGACTCTTTATTCAATCAATGTTTCAGTCGATGTTTATCTTTTGCATTGATGAGCGATCCTCTACAATGTGGTGCCTTACTAAGCAGTATCCACCTGTTTGTCTTCCAGTGTCAATATTACTCCGCGTTCCCAAATCACAGCTAACAGTCTTAATCCATTAGTTGTATCCCTTTCACACGCATCCTGTATATAAATCATGTGAATGATGCCAGGCAAGTAAATGTTTTTTTTTTAGGGGTATTTATTTTAGGCTATTCTTTTGAAGAGAGAGAAAGAGAGGTTTGTGTGTTTTCATGTGTGGAAACAGAACCCCAAATGCTAGTTCATCATATCCTGTTGACTTTCATCTCATTGTTTTGCTGACCTGTGAAATGCACTGACGTTGAAGGTAACACGACACTTGTAGTCTTATATATGTGTGATGATAATGAACGATACAATAAATTGCCTATCGATTATGTATTATTTTGTCTGTCGAAAGTAGTTATCTGTACTGCATGTTCGGCTGATGAAGAATGCTGATTATATTCCGTAGTCCAATAGGATTATTTGGATTTATAGTTTAGCCAAATGCTTCCTAGTTTGACTTAGTTTACATGTTCTCTAAACTAAATCCGGTAACGGAGTGATTTTGTTCAAATCTGAAAAGTGATGAGTCGGAAGAAGTTCTACAGGGAATTGAACAAGCGAAAGTTTTTACTGCGCATGCGGAGTATCAGTAACTGCGGAAACGGGGATGGCGGATGCTGTGAGTGAAGAGTCGGGGACGACAGGAGACCAACATTCACCCTCATCAGACCTAGAGAAAAATAAAAATAACACGGTAATTACTCATCCCACTGGCAGATCATAGATGTGGTGCATTTCGAAAGCTACTATATAGATCCAGTGACTGGCCTGGCCCAGAGTGCGTTATTGATGCAAGTGACAACCATAGCCCTTTAAACAGCTTGAAGCGTTCAGTTTGAAAACAAAACAAACATAATGTCAAATATTATCTTGTAACAATGCAACCCTCACAATTTCGCTACTGTGAAGCGGTATTGGGGGGGGGGAAATAATCTGAATTCCCATTTGCTCCCCTTTAGTAGTCTAGTGCTCTGATGCGCACACGATAGATAATGTTCGCTGCATCGTAGCTATACTGATGGTTGATAACGTGACATAGCCAGTATGAGATCCTGTTGTGTTGACAGTCAATTAAAATAATCAAGCAATGGGTTACATATCCCAATATAGAGTAGAAGACCGCATGTATGAATACAAAAAAGTGTATGAGTGGTCATTAAAGATCGTAGACGTGGTTTTCCAGATGGCGGAGGGGTCGACGCTCACTCAGAGGATGGAGATTAGTGTGACGGAGGCAGAGAAAAGAAATGGAAAAAACGCCGTGAACATGCAAGAAACCTTCACCGTGTATCTCATAGAAACTCGGTAAGAGACCACGCGTAGCGCTCAGTAGGCCTACCAACTTTAGCCTCTCCTCAGTGGAGTACCTAACATGTTTGTTTCAAACCTCAGGTGATAGGAAAACACATGTAGTTAAAGATTTTTATTTGTTTCTGTAAGGCCTATGGCTGCAATAGCAGAAGGACATAACCCGGCCCCAGACTCTCTGTGGAGGAGATACAGCGAATTTGAGCTTCTTCGGCACTACCTGTTAGTCACATATCCTTTCATCATTGTGCCTCCACTGCCTGAGAAAAGGGTAAGGTCAAACCTGGAATCCTACAAAGTTCAGGCTGTATCCCAGAGAAAAGGGTTAAGGTCAAACCTGGAATCCTACAAAGTTCAGGCTGTATCCCAGAGAAAAGGGTTAAGGTCAAACCTGGAATCCTACAAAGTTCAGGCTGTATCCCAGAGAAAAGGGTTAAGGTCAAACCTGGCAATCTAATGAGTTCAGGCTGTATCCCAGAGAAAAGGGTTAAGGTCAAACCTGGCAATCTAATGAGTTCAGGTTGCAGCTGAGCATCTCCTGGCCTGATTGTTGTGCTTGACTTGCAGGCAGAGTTCGTATGGCATAAGCTGTCTGCCGACAACATGGACCCAGACTTTGTAGAGCGTCGCAGGGTTGGACTGGAGAACTTCCTGCTTCGAGTGGCCTCACACCCGGTGCTGTCCAATGACAAGATCCTCTTCCACTTCCTGACTGAGGTGTGTACATTTTGTGTTGGGGTATGGTTTGGGAATCTCAATCTGGCTAATAAGAACAGGCTTGATCGGCTTGTCAGAGTGGCCAGTAAAGTCATGGGGGTAAACCAAGTCCAGCTCTCTGAGCTTTATGTTAGGCAGGTCGTAAGGAAGACCCAGGCCATATTGGCTTGTACTGACCATCCCCTGAAGGGGGAGTTTGAGCTCTTGCCTTCAGGAAGAAGGTATAAAGGTTCCACCCACAGAACAAAAAGATTTGGGGACTCGTTTGTTTGTTTTGCTATTGGGAGGCTACATTATTGGCACTTATTTCTGGGTTTCAACATGAAGTGATCCTTGTACTGTATTGTATTGGGTTGTTGTCTCTGTGTGGTGTCAGGTATGCTGCTTATGTAGTATTTATGATGGATTGAATGTGTTTTAATACCTGTCTACAAACAAATTTCCCCTAGTGGGATCAATAAAACTGACTTGACTTGTACACTAGTGTCATTCAGTCAGCCGTTGACATGTTTGATAACAGGATATGGTTTGTATGGTACAACAATATGGGGTTTTACCAGAAATAAAAGTGTGGTTTGAGAAGGTTTTTCAGAGCCCCAGCTGAGGGTTGTAGTTTTTGTGCTAATTGTAGTTTCCTCCTCCTCTGTTCCAGGAACATGGCTGGAAGGAGGTGGTGTATGACACAGGATTCCAGGATAAGGTATTTCCTGACAAACACATCCATGTATATCTGAGTGGAGGTGTACACACAGTAGCTGCTGCTTGTTTTGTACACACAAAGTATCATTTTGAAAGCAGCTGTGTGTGTGTGTGTGTGTGTAGTTGCACCTTGTTTTGTGGTACATTATTCAAACCTTACTTGGTTCTCCTGTCAACTACAGGCAGACTCCAGGATCCGAGCTCTTAGTGCCACCTTCAGAGTGAAGAGTCCTGACAAGTAGGTGGCCTCAGTCCTACCTGATCCATACAGGCTGGCTAGGGGCCCTTCCATCAGGCCAGCTCGGTCTCTAGTGTGTTGTGTGGTGAATGTAGTTTGAACCTGTCCTGTTCTCCATCCTCTAACCCAGACGCTTCACCGAGACGAAACACTACAGCGACGAGCTTCAGTCTCACACTTCTCAGGTGCTTCGAACGAGAGCTGTAAGTTACACACACCCAGCATTTCATTGTCTTTTAAGCTGTGTGTGTGTGTGTGTGTGTGTGATTGTGTGTGCAGGATTTTCAGTCTCCTCATCTTTCTCCAGAGAGTAGCAGACAGACTCTATGGTGTGTACAAGGTCCATGCAAACTATGGCAGAGTCTTCAGGTAGGATTTTTTGGGGGGATTTTATTTGACTAAACATATTTTATAGATGGAGGTATTTCAGGTGACTTCAATATGTGGAAGTATTATTTTGAAATACTCACTGTGTGTGTGTGTGTGTGGTGCGTGCGTGCATGTGTGTCTAGTGAATGGAGTGCCATAGAGAAGGAGATGGGAGATGGACTGCAGAGTGCCGGACATCACATGGACGCGTAAGTATTCCTCCGTAGACGATCCCCTGGAGATGCAGGGGGATCCCTCCTGTCGTCCCTGTAGCTGTAGGCCTGAAGCTCTGCCTGCCATGTCGGTCCTAACGGAGGTGCTGAATGCTAACCCCAGTCTCCCTGACTAACTCTGAGGGTCAGATGGCTGAGTGGTTAGGGAGTCGGGCTATTAATCAGAAGGTTAATGGTTCGATTCCCGGCCATGGGAGTCGGGATATTAATCAGAAGGTTGTTGGTTCGATTCCCGGCTGTGCAAAATGACGTTGTGTCCTTGGGCAAGGCACTTCACCCTACTTGCCTCGGGGAGAATGTCCCTGTATTTACTGTAAGTCGCTCTGGATAAGAGCGTCTGCTAAATGACTAAATGTAAATGCTATGTGGGTTCTAACGGAGGTGCTGAAGGCTAACCCCAGTCTCCCTCACTAACGGGGGCCTCGTTAGCAGGTATGCTGCTTCCATAGATGACATCCTGGAGGATGAGGAGCACTACGCAGACCAGCTGAAGGAGTACCTGTTCTTTGCAGAAGCCCTCAGGTAACTCTCTTAGCTGCAGAACTTGAACGAATGAGCGAAGCCCTTAACTCTTCAAAGACTAGCCACCAGCTAAGATGGAGCTGAATTGAAGCTGTGTTTGTGTCTGGCTGCAGGGCTGTGTGTTGTGTTTGAAGCTGTGTTTGTGTCTAGCTGCAGGGCCGTTTGTAGGAAACATGAGCTGAGCCAGTTTGAGCTGGAAGTGGCCTCCCAGGACCTCATCTCCAAGAAGCAGCAACGGGAGGAGCTGGCCACTGGGGTAGGTTCACCTCGACACACCTGGTCCATCTTGTCACACCTGGACACACCTGGTCCATCTTGTCACACCTGGACACACCTGGCGCTCAGGGACATGAGAACATTGTAGCCCACTCCATACTCACTAACTGTTCCTTAGTACATTCAATCGCACCGAAGAAGAGACTTTCATGTCACGAGCTTCATTATAGTGACAAATGACAGCGTCATAATGCAGTGACTAAGTCTGTGACAGAAGACAGGACACGTGACCCATCATCTCTGTCCCCAGATGTTCAGAGTGTTCTCCTTCAAAGGCATGACCAACAAGCTGTTTGGCCAGGAGACTCCGGAGCAGAGAGAGGCCAAGCTCAAGCTGCTGGAGGAGCAGATCGTCGAGGGAGAAGACGCAGTCAAGGACAAAACTGTAGAATGCGAGTAAGTCCCTCGTCCTGTAAAGGCCTCAACATAACGGTATGGGCGGTTTAATGTTTGTCAGACGTTTGTCTATGGTCTTCTATGCTGACATGATGTGTGTGTGTGTGTGTGTGTGTGTGTGTAGGGAGCATGTGAAGGCAGCTTGGGTGGACATGCAGCGCTTTAAGGAGCAGAAGGATAGGGACCTGAGAGAGGCTCTCTATCGCTACGCTCTCATGCAGATCAGCATGTGTAAGAAGGTGAGCCAGCTGCATAGATATACTGTAATGTAGATCAATATGTCACTCATGCACGTAACACCATCATGCCAAAAACTGAAAGCGGAGATGTATAAGGTCGTTGATGTGGGTCATGTTTTTGACCTGATCGATTTGACCCATCTACTCTTTCCTCTCTCCATCCTCTCTCCTTCCTCTCTCCTTCTCCATCCTCTCTCCTTCTCCTTCCTCTCTCCTTCTCCATCCTCTCTCCTTCTCCTTCCTCTCTCCTTCTCCATCCTCTCTCCTTCTCCTTCTCTCCCTAGGGAATTCAAGTCTGGGGCAACGCTAAGGAATGTTTCCAGAAGATGTGAAGGTCTCTCTGTTGCTTTATGATGATGTCATAGAGCAACTGTAACTAACTGGGTTACTGCACTGCACAACAACAAAGTGTTTAATACTGGTTGACGATTAGAAAGATAACAAGCACATAACTTTTCTCCGATTCAATGAGTTGTTTTATTTACGTGTTTATGAGGAGTGAATATGGAGAGAGACAGAGATGGTTGACTAACAATGTAATAATAATGTATTCATTTATCTGATGCTTTTATCCAAAGCAATGTGTATTGGGGGGGATTTGAACCTGCAACCTGCAGTCACATGTGCTAAACACTGAGCTAAAGTCTAAAGATCTACTTAACAGGTGATCATGGTTTACTTGAATGAAGAATCAGAACCCACAGTGATGGGGGTGGGTGTGGTACTCAAGGGACTGAGCACTACTGAGGTAGCAAGGGGATGTCTCAGACTGTGCCTAACTGTCCAGTTATCTAATGTATGCATGATTGGTTTTTCAATGCAGGGTCTGAGCTAAAAGAGTTAAAACCAAAACAAGTGTGACTGATACTGAATTCCTGCAATAATGAACGCAAATCAGCTGTTTGGTTAAAGCACAATGTCTAAGGATTTCATATGAGGAGAAAACACTTATCTTGGTACTTAATGAACTTTTCCTTCCTTGAGGTTTAACTTGTAAATAATGTGTTATAATCTATGAATTTTTCAGTGAACATTCATCTTGTGTATGTTGATTTGCCAAATATATTAAAGGGGTCATAGAATGCAAAACCGAGTTTACCTTGTCATAGTTGAATAACAGTTCGGTGGGTAAAAGGGACATACAGTGAATCTCACCTCTTTCCTATCTACATCTCACAATTTGAAACTGACGCTGTAAAACGAGCAGTTTCAAAAAAAGCCACAAGTTGACGTCAACTCGTTTTTCTTAAGACGTATTTCTCTATTTTATGTTTTTATACCCTCCCCCCCCCCCCCCATGGGTGTTTGTGCGTCTATGTTGCTTAAACCCTCAACCAGGGGTACCATGTTAGGCAGTAGACTCGATGGTATACATGCTTACCCACTCAGCCACAGAGGGTTCCTGCAAAGTTACTTTCTACAAGATAGTGTACAAATTTCGATTCAATATATGCTATTTAATTTAAGGTATGCAAAAAAGCACAGAAATATCCATTTGTTTTATATATATGATTTATATATATATATGATTTATTTCATAAATATTTGATATATGTATATTCTCATATTAAGCAACACAAAGGACAAGGCAATGATATGGCACACAGCCTATAGGCTGTAGAACAGTTTCAGAGCATTAAGGAAATTCTTACAATGACTTACAAAGAATGCAACATGTCAGGAGTTGGTCTATAATAAGGATAATCTTCATTGTGAACAATAGCAGATGGAAAAATATACATATAACATTACAAGTTCATCAATACCCCCACTGTGGGTAGTCTGGTATGTGACACACAGACATTGTCCACCTGAAGAAAAATATGACACAGTTCAAGCTTTTGTGGAAGGGACCTTGAGGTAAAGTAAGTAAAATGCATCTTCATAGTTTGCTGAAGGTATAGTCCCATAGCATGTTCATGTGACTAAACATCAACAAGGAACTAGCTTGTCAGAGAAGTAGGAAATACATTCAATAACATGGAACAGATATACTTAAACACTGTGAATCCAACAAATGATTTCACTTTTACAATACAACACATTTTGATAATTACAACAGCGACAATGATCTTCTTACTGACAGCTTAATGTCATAAAATATGCAAGTTAATTATAATATTTGTATCCTTAAAGCAACATAGTGTTCATGGTCATCACCATGGCCCTAACCCTAACCCTAACCCTAACCCGGAGACGCAGGGTTCCAGTGGAGAGATGTGATTTGTGGCACCTGTCAGTCATAAATGATTCTGTTTAACAACAGGCAGATGTACAGATAAACTAACACGCACTGGACATAATGTAGTCAGTTGACACAGTATACAGAAACAGATTAATTTCTAGCTATGTATTAATACAAAACATGAATGGTTCCGGTACTGAATACCCATTTCAGGTTTGGACTCTGCCAAAGCCTCATTGCACAGGGGACATCAGGCATGGAATATACTATTTATAGGGAGTCAGGTGGCTGAGCGGTTAGGGAATTGGGCTAGTAATCTGAAGGTTGCCAGTTCGATTCCCGGCCATGTCAAAGGACGTTGTGTCCTTGGGCAAGGCACTTCACCCTACTTGCCTCGGGGGGAATGTCCCTGTACTTACTGTAAGTCGCTCTGGATAAGAGCGTCTGCTAAATGACTAAATGTGAATAGGGATGCTCTCGGCTCTGATTTAAGGCAAGGGCACTAGGAGGTAACTACGGCAACAGTAGGAATCAGTACGTAGTATCAGTACCGGTCGCAGTCTAAAAAGCCAGCAACACTATAACAGTGAGGTTTTGCAGAAGAAATAAAGTTATGGTCCCTTTATTATCAGTAAAATACATCATGGGAAAATGACCATCTTGAGCCTTTAGCCCTTTGGATATGAAAATCAAAGAAAATAGTCTTTGGTTGAAAATAAAGAGATATTACAATGTTATGGTGTTGGAGAGTGGCACATGCGCAGAGATGGGAAGTAATGAAGTACAGATACCTTTTAGTGTACTTACCTTTTTTCTGGTATCAATACTTTACTTCACTATAAATGTTTCTGACATTACTTACACTCACTTTTACACAAATATCTGTACTTTCTACTTTTACACTTTAACTTGAGTGAAAAAACTCCAGTCAGTATTTAAACTTTTACCAGAGTCTTTTTAAACATGAGTATCTGTACTTCTACTTGAGTGAAGGATGTGTGTACGTTTGCCATCTCTGCAAATACAATAGTGGAACTGAAGTAACTTTTTCTTGATATGATTAACATATTATTATTATATTAACATATCATTCCTTTCTATAACCCTGTATCTATGATATCTGAAAGTGTTGGATTGTCAATTAGTTACACAAAGAAAAAGAAAATTCTGGATATATGTACTTTACAGTACGTTCTTGACCTGCATTAATATTAACTGCTTTCAATTTCATATCAAACTTGGCTTCAGAAATTCTTTCAACTCTTTTAAAATTCTACTTATGCTCTAATCATTGATTGATCAATGATTTAATAATTTTTTTATCCAATATTTATAATGTTTGTTTTTAGATAAATACAGTATATATACACAATTAATATAGTATTTAACAGTTAAAAATAACATGAAAAGATTAATTTGTAACAATTAATCTTTGTAGTCTCTAGTCAAACATAGGGCTTAGGGTTTAACCAGTCTCAGTAAACTGTCGTCAACAAAGTCTTAGAACAATATTTTTTTCATGACGTTTCCTAAATGAGTTCAAATCTTGTGTGACAGTACAAAAGTGCCAATATATATGAAGATGAGGTAATGGTTTCCATGGGGATGACACTGCCACTACCCATCTCAACTGTCATAACTCTCTTGCCCCGGAAACGTGGAGAGGACACGAAACTGTCAATACATACCGGAACATTCTACCATTCCACACAGGAAGTGAGCCACTGGCCAGCACCTGTACTAGGATTATTTGAAAATGAGACACGTAGGAAATGGCGTGATTTTAGCTGAATAATTCCAATGATTCCACCCAAAATTATTTGGATGAACTGGGAAACAACACAGCTACAGAGAACAACAGAGAGTCTGGCTTTGCTGGCCTCACCCACAGGGGAGAGGCCGGGTGCCGGCCTCACCCACAGGGGAGAGGCCGGGTGCCGTCCTCCTGGTGTGGCGGAGGAGGAGTGGCCTCAGACATGGGACTCATCCAGGTCCAGGTCCACGGGGGAGAGGGGCAGGCGGCGGGGCGTGCGGCGGGGCGTGCGGCGGGGCGACAGCAGGGGGGCCAGGAGGGGGTTCTCCGTGCCCCCGTCCTCGCTGATGTGCAGCAGGGTGTCTGTGTGGAGCAGCAGGGACTTGGTGTCCTCGTCTCCGGGACTCTCCTGGATCTGGGAGGGCGCCGGGGGAGCAGCGGGGCTGGGCGAGGGGGCGGTGCCCAGGACCGGGAGAGGCGGGGGGAGGGGGGAACAGGTGCGCGAGGGCGGGGTGGGTGAGGAGGCGCGGGAGAGGGAGGGAGGGGGAGACAGACTACTACGAAGGCTCCATTGCTCTCTCTTCTCCTTGCTGTCCAGGGAGGTTGTCTCCTGGGGGGGGGGGGGGCAGGTGTGATCACGTCAACAGGACTGACACAAGCAGTTGGATATTTGGATAAACAGATGTCCATCAAATATAGACACAAATGAAACACAAAATACCTAGCTAGGTTTGCTACATATAAATACTTGTTCATGTGAGGACTCTCATATCTCTCTCTCTCTCTCTACCTTTGTGTTGGCAGGGCAGTGAAGATCAGCCTTGACCGTGGCCTCTACACCCGAGGTGGGAGTAGAGGCGGCGGGAGCCGTGGGAGTCGGGGGCCCCGTGGAGGCCGGGCTGGGCTTCCTGCTCTCAGGGTGGGGCCCCGTCCCGCTGGGGGTGGGGGACCTGGAGGGGGCCGCCGCCCCCTGCCGCTGCTGGGTCTCAGTGAAGGTGACCGATCTCTTCTGGTCCGTGTTGGCTGCGGAGACACAACAACTCACCTCACCTAGAGCTCCCTCTAGTGGACAGCTCACACAACAACCACCTTCATCATCATCATCCTCGTCGTCGTCATAGTCACCAGGGGGCAGGGCGGGGCAGGGAAGGGGAAGGGAAGGGGTATGCAAGACAGACATGCAGAGCGTCCTATCAGGTGTGAGAGAAACGGGGGGGGGGGCGTGGCCTAAGCGTTGCAGGAGGGGGTGGGGGGGGGTGGGGGAGTAAGAGTCAGGCAATCTCACCTTCACAGTCCAATAAAGTTTCTTTATTGAGAACAAGACAAGGCATAAACAGAACAAAACGACAGAGTCAGTTATTGGGGTTGGAAGACAACATGGACGCAGACACGACAGACGGCACACGTGAAGGGAGGACGAGGATCGGCACGGGTCAGTTCAAGTCAAGCGCAGCGGATCGCTAGAACTACGTCTGACAGCACCGAGCACAAGCACATGGTGCTCCAACTGAACGCGTGCGTGTGCTTGATCTGAACTGCGGGGTCGTTTATACAGACACACAGGCACAAACGGACACACACACACACACACACTCATGCTGTGGTTACCCAGTGGTTTGGTCTTGGGCTGGATGCTCCTGCGTGTGGTGGACAGTCTGGCTCCGGAACGACTGCGCGGCTCGTTGGAACTCTTCGGAATGGACAGCAGGGGGCGCCGCAGCTAAGACGAGACACACAAGAGCGGCTGAACCCAGCTCTGTGGACGGGCAGCGGAGTGTTCCAGAAGGACTGACAGGGCGCACTCTCACCTGCCTGAGGCCTCTCTTGCGTCCCAGCGGAGCCTGGAGCAGGTTCTGCTGGCCTGGCTCACTCTGGACACTGGCCACTCTGGACACACAGAACCAGACAGAACCACATAGAACCACACAGAACCACACAGAAACAGACAAAACCACACAGAACCACATAGAACCACACAGAACCACATAGAACCACACAGAACCACACAGAACCAGACAGACAGGTAGACAGACAGGTAGA